>PVJS01039965.1:0-18669 GCA_004027185.1 Glis glis | reverse complement strand
TCTGAGAACTGGAGGAAGACTCAGAACTGAAGGAGGACTCTGAGAACTGGAGGAGGACTCTAAGAACTGGATGAGGACTCTAAGAACTGGAGGAGGACTCAGAACTAGAGGAAGACTCAGAACTGGAGGAGGACCCTGAGAACTGGAGGAGTACTAGAACTGAAGGAGGACTCAGAACTAGAGAAAGACTCTGAGAACTAAAGGAAGACTCAGAACTAGAGGGAGACTCTGAGAATTGGAGGGGGATTCTGAACTAAAGGAGGACTCTGAGAACTGAAGGAGGACTCTGAGAACTGAAGGAAGAGTCTGAGAACTGAAGGAGGACTCTGAGAACTGAAGGAGGACTCTGAGAACTGAAGGAGGACTCTGAGAACTGAAGGAAGAGTCTGAGAACTGAAGGAGGACTCTGAGAACTGAAGGAGGACTCTGAGAACTGAAGGAAGAGTCTGAGAACTGAAGGAAGAGTCTGAGAACTGAAGGAGGACTCTGAGAACTGAAGGAGGACTCTGAGAACTGAAGGAGGACTCTGAGAACTGGAGGAAGAGTCTGAGAACTGAAGGAAGACTCAGAACTAAAGGAGGACTCTGAGAACTGAAGGAGGACTCTAAGAACTGGATGAGGACTCTGAGAACTGGAGGAAGAGTCTGAGAACTGAAGGAAGACTCAGAACTGAAGGAGGACTCTGAGAACTGAAGGAGGACTCTGAGAACTGGAGGAAGAGTCTGAGAACTGAAGGAAGACTCAGAACTGAAGGAGGGCTCTGAGAACTGGAGGAAGAGTCTGAGAACTGAAGGAGGGCTCTGAGAACTGGAGGAGGACTCTGAGAACTGGCAGAGGACTCTGAGAACTAAATGAGGACACTGAGAACAGAAGGAGGACTCCGAGAACTGAAGGAGGACTCCAGAACTAAAGGAGAACTCTGAGAACTGGAGGAGGACTCTGAGAACAAAAGGAAGACTCCAAGAACTGGAGGAAGACTCTGAGAACTGGAGGAGGACTCTGGGAACTAGAGGAGGATTCTGAGAACTGGAGGAGGACTGAGATCTGGAGGAAGACTCCAAGAACTGGAGGAGGACTCAGAACTGGATGAAGACTCTGAGAAGAACTGAAGGAGGATTCTCAGAACTGGAGGAGGACTCCGAGAACTGGAGGAGGACTCCGAGAACTGAAGGAAGACTCCAAGAACTAAAGGAGGATTCTGAGAATTGGAGGAATACTCTGAGAACAGAAGGAGGACTCCGAGAACTGGAGGAGGACTGAGAACTGGAGGAAGACTCCAAGAACTGGAGGAGGACTCCAAGAACTAGAGGAGGACTCCGAGAACTAAAGGAGGACTCTGAGAACTGGAGGAGGACTCTGAGAACTGGAGGAGGACTCTGAGAACTAGAGGAAGACTGAGAACTGAAGGAGGACTCTGAGAACTAGAGGAGGACTCTGAGAACTGAAGGAGGACTCTGATAACTGGAGGAGGACTCTGATAACTGAAAGAGGACTCTGAGAACTGGAGGAGGACTCTGAGAACTGGAGGAGGACTCAGAGAAAAGGAGAAAGGTTCCTAGAACTAAAGGAGGACTCCGAGAACTGGAGGAAGACTCTGAGAACTGAAGGAGGACTCTGAGAACTGGAGGAGGACTGAGAACTGGAGGAGAACTCTGAAAACTGGAGGACGACTCCGAGAACTGGAGGAAGACTCTGAGAACTGGAGGAGGACTCTAAGAACAGAAGGAGGACTCTGAGAACTGGAGGAGGACTCTGAGAACTGGAGGAGGACTCTAAGAACGAGGCGAACTCTGAGAACTGGAGGAGGACTCCGAGAACTGCAGGAAGACTCTGAGAACTGGAGGAGGACTCTAAGAACAGAAAGAGGAATCTGAGAACTGAATGAGGACTCCGAGGACTGAAGGAGGACTCCAAGGACTGAAGGAGGACTCAGAACCAGAGGAAGACTTTGAGAACTAAAGGAGGATTCTGATAACTGGAGGAGGACTGAGAACTGTAGGTGGACTCTGAGAACTGGAGGAGGACTCTGAGAACTGAAGGAGGACTCTGAGAACTAGATGAAGACTCCAAGAACTGAAGGAGTACTAAGAACTGGATGAGGACTCCAAGAACTGGAGGAGGACTCTGAGAATTGAAGGAGGACTCTGAGAACTGAAAGAGGACTCTGAGAACTGGAGGAGGACTCTGAGAACTAGAGGAAGACTCCAAGAACTGAAGGAGGACTCAGAACTGGAGGAGGACTCCGAGAACTGAAGGAGGACTTCAAGAACTAAAGGAGAACTCTGAGAACTGGAGGAGGACTCTGAGAACTAGAGGAAGATTCTGAGAACTGGAGGAGGAGTGAGAACTGGAAGAGCCATAGCCTGATTGCCACCCCACACCACTAAGTGAGCTCGCACATCAGTAACCATACGGACAAGTGTTCCCACCTGCCTCACGCCCTGTCCTGGCCTTCACAGAATAAAAAAATATATACATAACTCTGCTTTACTGCTGGCTTCCAAACTCACACAAAATGTCTTGTGGCCAAAAAAACCCTGAGCCATCCATGGAAGAGAATTCTAAGTTTCGCTCCATCTTAAATTGGCACAGTACAAAGCCACCAAAATCCAGGCTTCATCAACTTGGCATCTTCTTATACGCCTTTAACTCTATTTAACTTCAGAAAAATAGAAAAATCATGCTTTCACCTAACACAATGTGACTATTCCTCACACAACCAAAAACAACCTATTCCTCTCTCCAAAGGAGGATGCAAAAAAGTCCCTTTATCCATCTTTGGATGTATTCATGCCTCTTCTCCCTTTGATTTCCTGGGACCTAAATACTGAAGTTCAGGGTTAGCTACTAGCAACACATGGTAGAGGGTAGAGGAATGAAAGGGAGAGGGAAGAAAATTCGTTATTAGTTAATATGTACATAAATACATTTATATCAATATAAGAAATGCAAATAGACATTACGGTCTTTATTTCTATTAATAGTCACATGGTAGTAGATGGCATTTATAAGCATTTGTTCCACTACCAATTCCTTTGCCCACAGTAAGCACCAAGACCAAGACTTCTCATGGTTCTCTGCATGGTAGGGTGGCCAAAATCCTCATTCCTGAAGGTTCTGGGCCATTTAGCAGTCCTCCCTCTATTATATTGCTGTTTTCTATTTACTTTAATCATAGGACCTAAGAATACCAAGAAATGCCCCAGCATTATCTTCTGTGTTCCAGAAATACTCCTCGTCTCCACCCCTTGACAATCAGGATCATCTAATCACTCCAGCTGTAGAGTAACCCACCTGTGGCTTTAGATTCACCGGCAGGAGGAACCCCATGTGGCCAGGTCGGTCAACTGTTGAGTTTAACTCGCATCTTGGAACCGAAACCTCTAAGCCAAGAGCCCAATGTTACAGGAATGGGAAGCAAAAGTCTCACCAGTGGACCACTAGCGGTCCTAGAGGAACCCCTTTTACATCTATCTCACTATTCTCAGGCCAGTGAGGTTGGCTTTAGGAGAAACATTAATTGCTGATTTTGAGCACATGCCACATCCTAGAATGCTTTTTGTGTTTTTTTATTTTATTTTCACACATTCAGATTTTCTGACATCTCAGCCAGACTTGGTGGAATGCGCCTGTAACCCCAGTACTTGGGAGGCTGAGACAGGAAGATCACAGATTTAAGGCCAGCCTCAGCAATTTAGTGAGATCCTGTTTCAAAATAAAATATAAAAGGGGCTGGAGATGTAGGTCAGTGGCAGAGCACCTCTGTGTTTGATCCCCAGTACCACATAAACACACAAAAAATTATAACATTTTAGAAATATGTATGAAATTAATGTCTACTTATATTCATCATCTATTTGAGAATCATTTAGATAGAATTCTTCACAGAACACCAGAATATTCCCTAAGAATCTTTTTTTGTGTGTGTGTGGTACTGGGGATTGAGCCCAGGAGCATTCTACCTCCGAGCTACACTCCCAGCCCTATTTTTTGTTCTTTATTTTGAAACAGGGTCTCACTAAGTTGTGGAGGGCCTCACTAAGTAGCTGAGGCTGGCCTCGAACCTGCAATCCTCCTGTCTCAGCCTACCAAGTACTGGGATTACAAGCGTGTGCCACCACACCCGGCAGAATCTTTTTTATCTAAAGGCAGAAGAAAATCCTTGTCCACCAGAAGACAAGGAATGGTATTGAAATTAACAAATAACAATAAAAAGGATGCTTGTCCTTCATATTCTATATGAGAGTTCAGAATTTAAAACTGGAATTCTATAGCCAACTAAAATATCAAACAAAAGTGAAGATAGGATAAAAACATTTTCAGAAATGCAATGGCTCAGAAACTTTCCTTCTACCAACTCTTTAAAAGAGTTACTTTAAGCTGGTGTGGCAGTACATGTTTGTCATCCCAGTACTTGGGAGACTGAGACAGGAAGATCACAGGTTCGCTGCCAGCCTCAGCAATTTAGCAAGGCCCTTGGCAACTTAGTGAGACCCTGTTCCAAAATAAAAAGTAAAATAGGGCTGGGGGTGTAGCTCAAAGGTAGAATTGAGATTGAACTCAAAGGTTCAATCCCTAGTACCACACACAAAAAAAAAGAATTACTTACTTCAGAAGGAAATATTTAACAAACCAAAGAAATAAGCCTTTGGGGGGACATGTCACATTCAAACTATAGCAGAAACATATTACATACGCTTACCAGTTTGTTAATAAAAGTACAGATGATACTTGGGAGGCTGAGACAGGAGGATTGCAGGTTAGAAGCCAGCCTCAGCAACTTAGTGAGGCCCACCCCAATTAGTGAGACCCTGTTTCAAAATAAAAACTAAAAAATGGGCTGGAGGTGTTGTTCAGAAGTAGAATGCCCCTGGGTTCAATCCCTAGTACCCCCCAAAAATACAGATGAGCAGCTGTTTGATGAAGAGATACATAGGATGAGGTCTGGAAGGTTCCAGAGCACAGGAGCTTCTGTAGCTGTGAAGTTGGGGCGTACTTTGGGGTGTTCTACAACCCAAAAGCTCTCAGTGCCCTATAATTCAGGGGGTTTTTATGGAGGCTTTCTCACAGAGGAATGATTGATTACTAATTCCGTTTCCACTCCCTTTCCTCTCCCCAGAGAATGGAAGAGGGAGGGCTGAACACTCCAAGCTCAAAATCATGGCTTGGCCTTTCTAGTGATGGTCCCCATGCAGCACCCTACCAACAGTCAGCTCATTACAACAGAAGACAAACAGAAGACCCGGGAAAATTCCAAGGGTTTTAAGAGCTCTGTGTCAGACACTTCCATGCTTAGGAGCTCCATGCCAGCAATCAGAGTCAAAGAACAATCATAGAACATATTAGCACCCCTATCCACAGGAAATTGTGAGTGTCAGTAACTCTGGCAGAGACCAACGGGTACATTTCTTATTAGTCCACAGTAAACAATTAGAAATTAAAATATTAACACAATTACCATAAATACCACAATGAAAGCAAAGAGTTTTCTTCCAAAAAAGTATTTACCAGAGAAGATGGAATCACAATTAATTAAAGTGTCTACAAAGTAATCCCCAATATTCTAGTGCATGGTTTCAATTATATTTTGAACAGCAAAGTGCTATCTGAGAAAGACACATGCTAGTTTGGAAATTGATAGAAGTCACTCAATGGACTGATTTATAAACGAACTCATTAGCTAATAAAGTGAATAAGCTACGAGACAACCTCCAAGTCACATCGACAATAAACGTTCATTCTGGATCTCGACTTCTGTGGTCAGCGAAGGCACCTAACACTCTGCCTCTCTCCTGGGAGCAGCAGGCTGGAAGAGGAGTGCTCTTTGTGTGGCTGTGGCAGAAGCTCAAGAGAGCTAGCTCCACTTCTCAAGCACACTTCAGGTCCCTGTTTGCTTAACATCTGCTCAAATCCTATTGGCCAAAACAAGTCCCAGGGTCAAGGACAGAATGAAGGGTGGGTGGCAAATTCCACCTTGTTGTTAGAAGAACTGCAAAGTTAATTATGTGGTAAAAGATACTGATGGGAGAAAATAGGAACCAACAATTCAATATACCAAGATAATTACCAAAGTTTGCCCAACGCCATGTTCTGTTCATCAGGACAATGTTTCCATAAAGAACAATTAGCAAGTCAGGCGTGGTGGCGCACGCTTGTAATCCCAGTACCTGGGAGGCTGAAACAGGAGGATCACCGGTTCGCGGCCAGCCTCTGCAACTTAATGAGACCCTGTTTCAAAATAAAAAATAAAAAATAGGACTGGGGGTGTAGCCCGGAGGTAGAATGGCCTTGGGTTCAATCCCCAGTACTGCAAAAAATAATAAATAAATAAATAAAAAGAATAAAATAGGGCTGGGGGTGTAGCTCAGAGGTAGAATGCCCATGGGTTCCATCCCCAGTACCGCACACACACAAAAAAATAACAATTAGCAAAGCCGGGCATGGTGGCACACTCTCATAATCCCAGTACTTGGGAGGCTGAGACAGGAGAATCACCAGTTCAAGGACAGCCTCAGCAACATAGTGAGACCCTCAGCAACTTATGGAGACCCTGTTTCAAAATAAAAAGGACTACGTTGTAACTCGGAGGTAGAATGCCCCTGGGTTCAATCCCCAGTACCAAAAAAAAAAAAAAGAAAGAACAATTAACCTATCAAAAGAGAATGGGAGGGAGGCCCATCTAGCAAGCCTCAGCACTAGGCTGGGACCAGCAGACTTCAGAACAAGGCCCATCCCTGCCAAGTTAAGCTGCAGGCCTGCTGCAGGGCCAAATGACCCTCTGTGGATCCAGGTTTCAGGTCACCCCTGCATTAAGAAAATAATGAACAAGTATGCAAAAGTAAGTAAAATAGACACCTGAAAGATGATAGAAAATATCAATTAAACTAAGAGTTAGTCTTTTGAAAAGATAAACAAAAGTGACAAACCTTTAGCTAAAGTAAGAAAAAAGACTCAAATAAAATTATAAATGAAAAAGAAGACATTATAACTGATACTAGCAATGCAAAAGATCATAAAAGATCAGTATGAACAATTATACACCAACAAACTGGATAACCTAGAAGAAATGGATATGCCAGGTGTGGTGGCACATGCTTGTAACCCCAATACTTGGGAGGCTGAGACAGGAGGATCACAGGTTCGAGTACAGCCTCAGCAAGTAGTAAG
Source organism: Glis glis (assembly GCA_004027185.1). NCBI lineage: Eukaryota > Metazoa > Chordata > Mammalia > Rodentia > Gliridae > Glis > Glis glis. The sequence continues at coordinate 11,502 of PVJS01039965.1, read as the reverse complement.
ACTCTCACCAACCTAGCGACACCCTGTTTCAAAAAATAAAAATAAAATAAGGCTGGGGTGTAGCTCAGAGGTAGAATGCCCCGGGTTCCATCCCCAGTACCACACATACAAAAAAAGGATAAATTCCTAGAAGTATATCATCTACCAAGACTGAATCATGAAGAAAATTTGAACAGACCAATAACAAGTAAGGAGATTGAATCAACAATCAAAAACTTACTAACAAAGTAAAACTCTGGACCTAATGGCTTCACCATGAATTTTACCAAACATGTAAGAAAGAATTAATGCTGCCAGGCGTAGTGGTACACACCTGTAATCCCTGTACTTGGGAGGCTGAGACAGGAGGGTTGCAGGTTCGAGGAGAGCCTCAGCAAGTAATGAGACTTGCATCAACCTAGCAAGACCCTGTTCCCAAATAAATAAAATCAGGTTGGGAGTATAGCTCAAAGGTAGAATGCCTTTGGGTTCAAACCCCAGTACAAGAAAGGAAGGAAGGAAGGAAGGAAGGAAGGAAGGAAGGAAGGAAGGAAGGAAGGTCCTTCTCAAACTCTTTCAAAAAAGTGAAGAGAAGAAAATACTTCCAAACTCATTTTACAAGACAGACAGAAAGAAAGAAAGAAAGAAAGAAAGAAAGAAAGAAAGAAAGAAAATCCTTCTCAAACTCTTTCAAAAAAGTAGAGAGGAGAAAACACTTCCAAACTCATTTTACAAGGCCTTATACCAAAGCCAGACAAGGACACTACAAGAAAAGAAAATCATAGGCCAATATCCCCAATAAACATGTGTGCAAAAATCTCTAACAAAAATAGTAGTGAACTTAATTCAACAGCACATTAAAATAAGCCGGGCATGGTGGCGCAGGCTTGTAATCCCAGTACTTGGGAGGCTGAGACAGGAAGATCGCAGGTTCATGGCCTCGGCTACTTAGTGAGGCCCTCCGCAACTTAGTGAGACCCTGTTTCAAAATAAAGAATAAATAATCAGACTGGGGGTCTACCTTGGAGTTAAATGCCCCTGGGTTCTATTCCTAGTATCGAAAAAAAAACAAAAATAGAGATTACATCAAACCAAAAAGCTTCTGCACAACCAAAGATACAACACAATAATTAGACAACTTACCAAATGGGAGAAAATACTTCAAACCATACATCTGATAAGCATAATATATACACATTACATAAGGAACTCAACTCAATAGCAAGAAATCAAATAACCTGCTTTTAAAACTAGAAAAAAAATTTTAAATGAACAAAAGACCCAAATAGACATTTCCCCCAGAAGACATACAAATAGTCAACAGGTATATGAAAAAAAAAAAACGTTCAAGTCACTAATCACCAGGGAACTACAAATCAAAACCAAAATAAGATGATATCACATACCTATTAAAATGTCTACCATCAAAAAGACAAAAGTTGTGCTGGAGATGTATCTCCTTGGTAAAGCACTTGTCTAGCATGTGAGAGGTCCTGGTTTCAATCCCCAGCACTGCAAAAACAAAGACAAAAGCTAACAATTGCTGGCAAGGACATGTAGCAAAAAGAACTCGTGTGCACTGTTAGTAGAAATGTAAACTGCTATATTCATTATGAAAATAGTGTAATCTTCCTCAATAGGTAGCACCTATAGCATGTAGCGCATATAGCAGGACTACCATAGGATCCAGGAAGCCCATTTGTGGGTGTCTATCCAAAGGAATTGAAGTTAGTATCTTGAAAAGACATGAGCATGCCCACATTCATTGTGGCATTATCCACAGTAGCCAAGCTATGCTATCAACTTAGTGTCCATCAACAGATAAATGGATAAAAAACATGCGAGATACACACACGCACACACGCATGCACGTGCATATGCACTAGTATTTTCAACCTTTAAAAAAGAGGAAGAAAATACTATCATTTGCAACAACCTGAATGGAGAGTTATTATTGTTCAATGGATAGGGAGTTCCAGTTGGGAAGATGAAAAGATAGACAGTAGTGGGATGGTTGCACAATATGAGCATACTTCATACCACTGAACTGTATGCTCAAGTTGCTAAGATGCTTAATTGTACTAACTCGTAGAATTATCTTTAAATTATGTGCATATGTGACTTTAAAAAAAACACTGAATTCAAATTTAAAATGTGTGGCCAGGGCAGTTATGTACACCTGTAATCCTAGCTAGTCAGAAGGCTGAGCCAGAAGAATCGCAAGTTGGAGACCAGCCTGGGAACCCTGTCTTCAAATAAAAAGTAAAAAGGGCTGGGGATGTAGCTCAGTGGTAGCATTCCTCTGGGTTCAATCCCCAGTGCCACCAAAAAAAAAAAAAAAAAAAATACATTCTACCTCTGAGCTACCTCTGAGCCACACCTCCAGCCCTATTTTGTTTTTTATTTTAAAACAGGGTCTCACTAAATTGCCGAGTCTGGCTTTGAACCTGCCATCCTCCTGTCTTAGCCTCCCAAGTACTGAGATTACAGGCATGCACCACCACACCCGACTACAAAAATAAATAAATGAATGAATAAATTAATTAATTAACGTGTGTATTTCTCAAAAGAGGCAGAGCCAAGACTGTCAAGATTTTTAAAGAAGGCCAACATTACCCATGCATTGAAATTTTCACATTAACCTAATACTTTTGCTTTGTTCTGTTAGCCACATTTTAGCATCTTGGCATCTCCTTAATTTTTATTTCATTGTTCATTTTGGTTTTTGGACACCCTCTATATAACCACCAACTTGCCTTGGAAATGGGCACTGTATCAGCTACTGAAGAACTATCACTGCCCCCTCTGCTGTGTATTCCTCTGCCAGAGTGGATAGAAACCAAAATAGACAACGTTCTAGGCTCAGTCCAGCCATGCATTGGACACATGACATAATTCTGGACAATGAGATATAAAAAGACTACAGAAAAAGCATCCCATCCTGAATAGAGATGACAAGTGTGCCTTCATCTTTGACTCTTCCCCTCCTCCTGCCCAGAACACAAGCATTACACTTTGCAATTCAGAAGAAAGCCACCTGAGGAAGGAAGAATGGAAAGGATGGAGGAAACACTGGGTTGCTGAGTGCACGGTTAAGCAGCCGAGGCAGCCCTGGGCTGCTCCAAATGCCCCTTCCCCATCAGTCCACGTCCCGTGGAGGGAACTCCTGAGTGAGCACCAGGCTCCGAGGTGGACCCTTCCCACCTGGGACTCTCCCGCCATGGGCAAACTTGGCCAGCTGTGCAGTGAGCCTGCTATTGCCTCAAAGCTCTCTGTAGCCTTTCCCTTTCGCTGCTTGTCTGGAATATGAAAGCTGCTCTTTCACATCCTCTCAGCTCCCACAAAATGCAATACGCTCTTGAGGGCAATGATTTCCAAAGATGCAAGCCTTCTTGGCATAGAGGCAATCTACCCTTTTTTTTTTTTCTTGTTTTTGTTTTGTTGTTCATTTGTTTTCAGTACTTGGGATTGAACCCAGGGGCACTCTACCACTGAGCTATATGCTCAGCCCTTTTTATTTTCTTATTTTGAGACAGGATCTCGCTAAATTGCCCAGCCTGACCTCAGATTTGCAATCCTCCTGCCTCTTCCTCCCCAGTAACTGGGATTACAGGTGTCTCTCTGCACCCGGCTCTCCACCTGTTCCCAAATATTTTTTTTTCATTTGAGTATGGCATACCCTTACACAGTCATATTTTAGTCTTAAGTATCATTCAATTATACTACAGTGGCTGTTATAAGAGTATATTTAAGCCAGGCGTGGTGGTGCACGCTTGTAATCCCAGTATTTGGGAGGCTGAGACAGGAAGATCACAGGTTCAGAGGACAACCTCAGCAAGTGGTGAGACTCTCATCAACCCAGTGAGACCCTGTTTCAAAAATAAAAATAAAATAGGGCTGGGGGTGTGGCTCAGAGGTAGAATACTCCTGGGTTCAATCCCCAGTACCACAAAAAATAATAATATTATATATATCATGTGCTAAAATGTATTTGCCTGTTACACTTTTAGCAAATTACAAATTTTTCCAAAAAAGTATAGAAAAAGAATAAAAAATATAAATATAATTACATAAATCTGTTCCTAATGTATTTAGAAAATAATGTACAAAAATAAAATGGCTTGAATTGGAAACAAATAACAAACATGAATCTGCTCATATCCCTGGGTTTGTGGTCCCAGCTTCACTCTCTTTGGTTACCTGCCTGTAGATCTTGGACTCAATTCTTCTGCAGCCATATACAGTTTTATTTTCTTCTGGGAAAACTACCTTAATCTTTACATGTATAACATGGGTCATTAAGAACACAACTAAACCAGGCATGGTGACACACACCTATAATCCCAGCTACTCAGGAAGGCTGAGGCAGGAGGATCACTTGAGCTCAGGAGCTGGAGACCAGCCTGGGCAATGTAGCCAAACCCCATCTCAAAGTAATACAAAACAGCAGGGCATGGTGGTGCACCCCTGTAATTCCAGCTCCTTGGGGGGCTGAGGCAGGAGAATCACAGTTCAAGTCCAGCCTGGACAACTTAGCAAGACTCTGTATCAAAATAAAAAAGAAAAAGACTTAGGGGCTCTTTTTCGTGGCACCGTGTAGGCAATCAGCTGCAGCAAGATGAAGCTGAGTATCTCCTTCCAGCCACTGGCTGCCAGAAACTCACTGAAGTGGACGATGAACGCCAACTTCTTACTTTTTACAAGAAGCATGTGGCCACAGAAGTTGCGGCTGACGCTCTGGGTGAAGAATGGAAGGGTTATGTGGTCCGAATCAGTGGTGGGAACGACAAACAAGATTCCCCCATGAAGCAGGGTGTCTTGACCCACGGCCGTGTTTGCCTACTACTGAGTAAGGGGCATTCCTGTTACAGACCAAGGAGAACTGGAGACAGAGCGCAAATCTGTTCGGGGTTGCATTATGGATGCCAATCTGAGCGTTCTCAACTTGGTTATTGTAAAAAAAAAGGAGAGAAAGATATTCCTGGACTGACGGATACCATTGTACCTCATCGCTTGGGGCCCAAAAGAGCCAGCAGAATTCAAAAACTTTTCAGTCTCTCCAAAGAACATGATGTCCGCCAATATGTTGTCAGAAAGCCCTTAAACAAGGAGGGTAAGAAACCCAGGACCAAAGCACCCAAGAATCAGCGTCTTGTTACTCCACATGTCCTGCAACACAAACGCTGGCGTATTGCTCTGAAGAAACAGCAAACTAAGAAAAATAAGGACGAGGCTGCAGAATATGTTAAACTTTTGGCCAAGAGCATGAAGGAAGCCAAAGAAAAATGCCAGGAACAGATCGTCAAGAGACGCAGGCTATCCTCCCTGAGAGCTTCTACTTCTAAGTCTGAGTCCAGTCAAAAATAAGGATTTTTAAGTGTAACAAATAAATAAGATCAGACCTAAAAAAAAAAAAAGACCTAGGGATGTAACTCAGTGGTAGAATACTTGCCTAGATATGCAAAGCCATGGGTTCAATTCCCAGTACCACAAAATAGAGAAATAAACAAACAAACCTAAAAAACATTTACAATGTTTTCCTTACTGTTACTAGTATCAAAATGCTGCCTTTCCCTGCTTGATAAAAAACTAAACTTTTTTTTTATTGGTGCATTGTAATCATACATCTTGTTGAAGTTCAGAGTGATAGAAGCTTACATGCACACAATACTCATTGAGCCCTCCTCCAGTTCCTGCCCTATTCCCTCTCCCTCCCCTCCTTCCTGTGTTCAGCACAGCGATTGTTTTTGATAAGTTTGTGTATGTATGCCATGACCATTGAGGTGAAAACTAAACATTTTTTAACTACCCAAGAGTACAGGATTAAGGACATATACATATACTGTGTGTGTGTGTGTGTGTGTGTGTGTGTGTGTGTGTGTGTTGCTGGGGATTGAACCCAGGGGCTTTTTTATCTCTGAGCTATACCCCCAACCCCCTTTTATTTTTAATTTTGAAACAGGGTCTCACTAAGTTGTGGAGGGCCTCGCTAAATTGCTGCAGCTGGTCACGAACCTGAGATTCTCCTGGCTCAGCCTCCCAAGTACTGGGATTACAGTTGTGCACCACTGTGCCCAGCTGGATTAGGGATATTTTAACCATAAACTGCTTGAGAAACTTGGAGTAAATAAATCCATTCTAAAATTTATCTAAAAAAATGGTGATTTGTTTCAATTCCATGTGACATTCTTCCAGCAAAATGCGTTTTGTTAGTCCTAATTATCCCGTGTCATCTCACCCATCCTGGCTTGACTTGCTTTGCCACACAGTCCCTGCCTCACAGCCTCAGCCTGAGCCCATGTTCCTTCCTGCACATTTAGCTCCCTTCAGTTTCTGCTCTCTTCCCCAGGCTCAGATCTGCCCCAAAGCCATCCAGTTGCTATTTTCAGCTCCTGCCTTTCACAGGCACTATTGACGCAATTCAGACTCCTGGAGGACCAGTTACCCCACTACCACCACCACTGAACTAGTCTTTTATGTGTGGTCCCTGACAGAAAGATGACAATTCCATTTTAGATATGTCAAGGAATCACATATTGATGAGGATTTCATTTCAGATGCCTCTTTCAATTACTGAAATAATTTGTTGCATACTGTCGTATTTATTTATTTATTTATTTATTTATTTATTTATTTATGTAGGTCCAACCCATGGATAAGAGACCATCAAGTACTTTGTTAAGAATTCCTGTTCTAGAGCTGGGCAAGTAGCAAACCTGTGATCCTGTGGGAGGCTGAGACAGGAGGATCACAGGTTTGAGGTCAACCTCAGCAATTTAGCAAGACCCTGTTTCAAAAAAAAAAAAATTTAAAGGGGAGGAGGAGTAGGAATGCAGCTCAGAATAGAATGCCCCTGAGTTCAATCAGTGCCGTACACATGAAAAACAATTCCCGTCCCAGGTTGACATCCTTCCAAGAAAGAATGAACAAATTGACTGAGGCAGCCTGTGTGCCCTCAGAGTCACAGAGTACAGAAGTCTGTTGCAAGATCAGGAAATAGGCAGGTGTGCTGTTTAAAAGCCAAGATGGGATCACCAGGTTTCCCTTCCTAGAGGTATGAAAGCCAAGGGAACTAGAGTCAGAGGGCTTCTGCATAATGATGGGCCACCTTCCTGGCCATGGCCTTGGTAAAGGACGGGACAGATGCAGCCATGGGGAGGGAAAGTGCTGTGACACTTCGGACTGTCCCCTTGCCTCTGCCACAGGAGCTGAGGAACGAGCAGACCTCAGTGAGCCTGACCAAGAGGACGCAGGGAAAGCTGGGGAGAGGCTCACTGAGGAGGCTGCACAACTGGGGTTTGTTCCTTTCTTTGTTATAGCTTCAACAAGTGGAACTTGTTATGTAACAAGTGGAACTCCTCTTGGTCACCTCCTCCATTCTTATTCCTCTGTCTTGCTAGATAGTTGATAGTATCTGTCCAGAAGCAACCATCGTTACCATGTGGGACACAGCCTCCAGTCAATACTTGCTCTAGCAAGGTTGGGCATATTTTCATGTATTTATTACCATTCCATTATCATCTGCCATAAACTGCTTCATGAGATCTTTTGTCCAGTTTGTATTAGGTTGCATTTTTCTTATGGATTTGAAGAAAATTTATATGTTCAGGATTATAAAATGTTATCTTAATATATTTTCCAAATATCTTTCTCAGTTTCTTGGCCTTTTAAAAATTGTCTTTCGTGGTACAGAAGTTTTTAATTGTGACATAGGCAGATTTTTTTCAAACTTTTACTTAATCGGTTGTGCTTTATATGTCTTCTGTTAAAAAATCTCTTCCTACTCAAAGTCATAAAGATATTCTCCTATATTTTCTTCAAGTCACCTTAAAGTTTTATTTTTCACATTTGCATTTTTAACCCATCTAATATTCTTTTGTACTAACTTTATTTTTATATGAATCCACTGACCAAATACATTTATTGAAATAAATCTATCTTCCACTGATTTGTACTGCCATGTGTAACAAGATCATCTAGTTGTTGCTTCCTATTCTTTCTCCTCTTTTTTCCATAGTAAAGGAATTTTTAGCTGGAAACATGGATGCCCAGAATTAACTACATTTCCCATTCTTTCTTACAGCTGTGTGTGGTCATGTTCTGGTGAAGAAGTTGTTAGTGAAAGTAATGTGTTCATCTTTCTTTTTTTTTTTTTTTTGCGGTACCGGGGATTGAACCCAGGGGCAGTCTACCTCCGAGCTACACCCCCAGCCCTACTTTTTATTCTTTCTTTTGAAACAGGGTCTCACTAAGTTGCAGAGGTCTCACTAAGTAGCTGAGGCTGGCCGTGAACCCGGATCCTCCGGTCTCAGCCTCCCAAGTACTGGGATTACAAGCGTGCGCCACCACGTCCGGCTATGTGTTCATCTTTCAAGAAATATTTTAAGTTTTCTTTCACTCCCAGAAAGAAAAAAATTTTTTTGGCGGTACTGGGGATTGAACCCATGGGCATTCTACCTCTGAGCTATACCCTCCAGCCCTATTTTTTATTCTTTATTTTGAATCAGGGTCTCACTAAGTTGTGGAGGGCCTCACTAAGTTGCTGAGGCTGGTTGTGAACCTGCTGTCTTTGAATCAGGGTTGCTGAAGCTTGACTAGAACCCATGATCCTCCTGTCTCAGCCTCCCAAGCACTGGGATTATAGGTGTGCACCACCACGCCCAGCTTCCTGGTTCTTTTTCAGAATTGTTTTTGGTTGTTCTTAGACTACTGCTCCTCCATATAAACTTTAGTGTTTGTCTACATCCAGGGGATATAGTATGATGGCATTTTTATTGCCACCATGCTTCTATTTAACTTACAGATTAATTTAGAGAGAATTAATGCCTTTATGAATTGAATGTTCCTATACTTGGGCATGGTATAGTTCTATATTTACATTTTTATGTACCACAATAACATTTTGTACTTTTTCTCCATAAAGGTCTCCTGTGTCAGATAATAGACTTTGATGTTACTGTAAATTATATATTTTTCTATTCTGTTACCTAATGAGTTACTGATAATATACATGATATCATTAATTAATTTTTTTTTTTTTGCAGTACTGGGGATGGAACCCAGGGGCATTCTACCTCTGAGCTACACCCCCAGTCCTATTTTTTATTCTTTGATTTTTTTTTTTTTTTGCGGTACCAGGGATTGAACCCAGGGGCGTTTTACCTCCGAGCTACACCCTCAGCCCTATTTTTTATGCTTTATTTTGAAACCAGGTCTCACGAAGTTGCGGAAGGCCTCACTAAGTAGCTGAGGCTGGCTGCGAACCCAGATCCTCTGGTCTCCGCCTCCCAAGTACTGGGATTACAAGTGTGCGCCACCACGCCCAGCTTTATTCTTTATTTTGAAACAGGGTCTTGCTAAGTTGTGGAGGCTGGCCGCGAACCTGCGATCCTCCTGTCTCAGCCTCCCAAGTACTGGGATTACAAGCATGCGCCACCACGCCCGGCCATTAATTAATTTTTGCATGTTGATCTTGCAACTTGTTGAACTTTCTTTTCTTTTTTTTTTTTTGTGGTACTAGGGGTTGAACCCAGGGGTGTTCTACCAAGCTACACCCCCAGCCCTTTTTATTTTATCACAGGTTGAAGGCCAGTCTCAGCAACTCAGCAAGACCCTCAACAAATCAGTTAGACTCTGTTTCAAAATAAAAACTAAAAAGAGCTGGGGGCATAGTTCAGAGGTAGAATGCCCCAGGGTTTAATCTCCAATACCAAAAAAAACTTTTTCATTTTTATTTTTTATTTTTATTTTTATTTTTATTTTTGGCGGTACCGGGGATTGAACCCAGGGGCATTCTACCTCTGGGCTACACCCCCAGCCCTATTTTTTTATTCTTTATTTTGAAACAGGGTCTCACTAAGTTGCAGAGGGCCTCACTAAGTAGCTGAGGCTGGCTGTGAACCTGCGATCCTCCTGTCTCAGCCTCCCAAGTACTGGGATTACAAGCATGCACCACCACGCCCAGCTTCTAGAAAAAATTAGACTGTGACCTTTTTAAGTTCTAGACATCTGTCTAGGGGCCCCTGGAATAACATTAGGAAATAGTTCTATCATCCAGAATAGGAACCTTAGTCTTTGTGTTCAAAGGCCTAAAAGCAGAAATGAGAACAGTAACCGGGGTTGTCGGTCCATAAAGTGAGTCGCTTGAATTCATCCAGTCTTCCCTACATTGTGTGTGAGTGTGTGTGTGTGTGTGTGTGTGTGTGTGTTTATTTTAGTGGGGATTGAACCCAGGGGTGTTCTACCTCTGAGCTACACACCCAGCCCTATTTTACTTTTAAGTTTGAAACAGGGTCTCACTAAGTTGCTGAGGGTAATGTAAGTCGCTGAGGCTGGGCTTGAACCTGTGATCCTCTTGTCTCAGCCCCCCAAGTACTGGGATTACAGGCATGCGCCCCCATTACATTCTGAATCCAGGAGAAGCTTGCTGCAGATGGTCATCACCATGCTAGTGCCTATAAAAGAAACCAGACCTGTTATGTGCACATGTATGTTTGTATCACTTTGAATTTCACTATGATGAATAATTGCATTGCACTAACAAAAATAGAAAAAAATAAAATGGCCACAGGGTGTGTGGGGGGGGTGAGCCAGACATAAGACACTGTCTTTTCTCCATAGCAGCCATTCTGTGCCAGCCTGCCACCTAGTGGTCAGAAAAGTTGATGCACCATGTTACCAGGCTCATCACACAAACTAAATAGGCTCATCCTTTCTGGGCCTCAGAGTCAATTTTTCCTGGTAAAATCAAGGGGGAGAGGAGAGTAGATGTTCCTGTTACAATGTGTATTAGTCCATTCAGGGTTTCTATAATAGACTGAGTGGCTTATAAACACAGAAATTTATTTATCTGGAGACTGGGAAGGCCAAGATCAAATTATGGCACACTGAGTATCTGGTGAGGACCCCTTTCATGTCCATAGACAGTGCCTTCTCACCACGTCCTCAGTAAGTGGCATTAATCCCATTCTGAGAGCTTGGCCTCGTGACCGCATCACCTCCCAAGACCCCCATCTTGGAACTCCATTGCATTAGTGATTAGGGTTCAATACATGGGGGAGGCACAGACGTTCAGAACCAAGCACCACGTGACAATGGTAACACAGACACAGATCACATTCTTACCAGAAGATGCTCCCAATTACAAGGAAATGTAATTCTTATATCTGTTTTGTAATTAGGAGTTTACCTGAGATCACTGATTAATGTCACTTGCTTAAGCCAGGTGTGGTGGTACATGCTTGTAATCCTAGTACTTGGGAGGCTGAGACAGGAAGATCCGGGTTCGCCGCCAGCCTCAGCTACTTAGTGAGGCCCTCTGCAAGTTAGTGAGACCCTGTTTCAAAATAAAGAATAAAAAATAAGGCTGGGGGTGTAGCCTGGAGATAGAATGCCCCTGGATTCAATCCCCGGTACCGCCAAAAAAAAAAAAAAATGTCACTTGCTTAAACATCAGTGAGACAGATCATACATCATTTTATCTTGCTGGGCATAGTGGCACATGCCTGTAATCCCATACTTGGG
>PVJS01039964.1:0-18667 GCA_004027185.1 Glis glis | reverse complement strand
CAAAAAAAAAAAAAAAAAAAAAAAAAACTGAGCCCTTCCCACACCACTTTCAGAAAGAGGAACCCATAGGGAAGAAATCGTGATGGGATCTCCTGGTCACAACTACACTGCAATAATACCTGAATCTTCACACCAGAATTTCAGGCTAGGATAACAAAGTACATACACCAGATTCCAATAGGCTTTTAATTCCTTGACTTCAATTCAGAGGAAGACTCACCATGCCAATGAAATCAACATCTAAATGAATAATTCAATTTAATATGAAAAACAAGAGAAAAAACAATCACATACTGGTACACTAACACAACCACAGGCCAAACACAGTTATTTGCAGCAAAGGTGAAGAGGTCTGTGAGTTTGAAATGGTGGCCCAAGCTCAGCTGACAAAAGATGTCAATTAACCACTGGCTTCTTTCCTCGGCATCGTCCAGAATTTAAGAGAGCTGCCAGTTGTTCTTTGCAGCCTAACACTACCTTAGCAGTTCCACTTGGTGCAAGAGGTGCTGTGCTGAACACTGGATACCAGAGGACAACAGAACTGCATCTGCCTGACACTTTACAAAGGTCATATGAGCACAAACGCAGAGTTTAAAGCAGTATACCAGGTGCACAAAAGACCAAAAAAGACAAGGGAAGTACCCCCTCTGCAACACAAGTCATCTATGTTTATTACAGCAAACACAGGCTGGCAATGTATTACAAAGCAAAGTCAACCAAGTTAGCGACCGAATATGGCCATCTTTGCATGCTTGATATGTCCTCCTGGAATTCATTCCCATATACATATGGGTATATGCAGATTTACTAAAAATAGAATCATATCCCATTCTACAACTTATTTTTCTGATTTAGTAATAAATAATACTCTACAATAATTTTTAAAACATCAAATCCTCATTTAAGTTGTTTCTAACTTTTCTTTGTCGATATGTGTATGCACACACAATCGCATGGCAGTGCCTTCTGGAAGCACACAAAAAATGCCCTATGAGAATAAACATCTTTGAACATGCATCTTTCCAATGAACAAACAGCCTTTCTCTGATTTTTTTTCTTCAAAATATCTCAAGAAGTAGAATTACAGATTCCAAGTCTCTGCACGCTTTGAGAGCTACTGAGACTTATCCCCAAACTGCAGGGCATTTTTCTTCAAGGGGAGCCCCTATGCTCAGCATGGTGGCATGCAGGATGCCCAGGATCAGATGCTAAATGGCACACAAATCCCAGCTGCCAAGAAGCCAATGGGAAACAAATTGGAACACTTTCTAAAATACTAAGGTGATTATTACTTAGTGCCCAGAGATCTTTCAGCAATTTCATATAAAATATTCCTTCATGTCAGACCCATAATCACCTTTTCAAAATTGGGCCGTGGAGAGTCATGGATATGTGTTCAGTGTGCAGGGCATAAATCTCTCCGATCCACACTGCAAGCCCACAGAGCCTCCCTTCTCACAGGAGTGGCTGCTCCAGGCTGCCCAGGGCAGCTGAAAAGCATATGTTCTGATCCCCAATTCTCCCTTCCTCTTCCACACCTCCCCCAGCTTCCTACCTTCGGGCTTGTACATTTCTCCCAGATAAATGCTTTCAGAGAAATATTTTACAAGAGGCTCACCTATGTAAATCTGCCTTCATAATGTTATCCACGAGTATATCTAAACACACCAAAGGACAACCACACTCACTGGGTGCCAACCGAGAATGACAGGATGACCAGGGAAGTGGGGATTTGGGGGATGCCAGCACATCGCCCTGTTCCTTTCTGGTTCAATTCATGTGTCCAGAGGAGTGGAATGCAGTTGCCTCACTCCTTCAATTAAAGAGCTGCACACACGGATGGGGGCTGAGTAATATCTTTTCCCAAGAAATTAGCATGAAAACTGATATATAAGCAGAGTCCTTCATATAGCACCAGGATGGTCCACTATCAGACTTAATACTTCTTACTTTACTAAGTAAAAAATAATCCCTCTAAGTGCAAGTCACCTCCAGAGTCCTAGACTAAGGAATCTGGCTGCTCCCCAAACTGCCAAGAGTCCCTATTCACATTCCCCAGAGCTTGCTGCAGTGGTCCAGGTGTAGCTGCCTTCCCTACATTGCCACACACAGGCTTGCTAACCTGGCTTGTCCACCTGCAGCATTTGATGACATGGCTGCACTTGAAATAGCTGGCCTCTTGTTCCCACTGTGGTCTGGCAACCAACGTCAAGTGACCAATAAGTGCCTGAAATGCACCCTGGGCCCCTGGCACCAGAGGGCTATTAAAGATCATGTTTGTGCAGGACCCAGGGTATTTGGGGATGTCCTAGTGCTGTGTGCTTTGCCCACTGTCCATGGTCATTCCAAGTGCATCATTGTCAGAGCTCAAGGAGATTTCTGGGGAGAGAGGGAGAGATAGCTGGTGAGGACCTAGAAAAGACAATACCTGTGTTAGGGCAGCTGTGCAAAGCTAGACCTTCCATGGAGGTCAAGATGTAGGCAGGGTCTGAGGGTCTGAGGACTCTGGAAGATGCTTAAAGCAAACATTCCACATCTCAGATGAGAGGGCATCTTTCTCTAACCAGGTTCTCAGGAAGGAGCAAATGTTTTTTATCTTTGTTTAGCAGCAAGACCCCCATACTCAGTGCAGCTTCAGGCCCAAGTACAGTCTCCGGAGAGTGTGACAGGTAAATAGTATTCACTCTAGACAGCCAGGCAACAATGATAACAACAAAAAGCACATCTGTGATGTGTGGAGTACTATGTCACAGTGAACACTTCTTTGTAAATGAAATTGCATTCAATTTTATTTAATACTCCTAATATCTTTATGAGACTACCATTCTTAGTCCTTGTTACAAATCTACCCTGAGGCTCAGAGAGATTATACAGATTGCCCCGGTCACACAGGATAAAAGTGGCAGCGCTGGGGTTTGACCCCGGATCTGTCTGTCTCTGATGCCTCTGCTCATAATTTCTGCACCAGGCACACACCTGCGTGCTCACTCATTGCCAAACCCCAGGCATGCATGAGAAGGAAAGACAAGCACATTCACAAGTTGTTCTCATATCGACACTCTTCTCTCCCACTAGCAGTTTATCTAGGTCCTATCTCCACTTGGTTTACTGGACCTTATCATTTGAAGGCCCATACCCACACCACCACCCAATATGATCCACAGCAAAACCACCCATTTTAGCCCAAAACATTTCCTTCTTCAGCTCTGACCATGGACCCATATTTATCCACATCGACCAAGCATGAAACTAAAAATTACATTTACCTAACCTTTCTTCCTCACCTCCACACAGACAGATACATACTGTCTTCTCTCTTTTGAAATGGTTCTTCCAGGGTGGTGATCATCATTTCCTTATTGCCTGCCCTCATCTCCTCCCCCCTAATCTGTGCCGAGTTGGTCTTCCTGACTAGACTGAAATGGTCTTCCAGACAAGACTTCCTTCAACAGCAGCTTCTGCCATTTCATACCATCTTACAGCTACACTTATTTGGATAGCAAGGCTCCTATAACTGGCCCCACTCTATTCCCTCCCTCCTCCTCAAAGATGTCCTTTGTCCTAACAGACGAGACCTCTTCTGCCATACTTGGGCAGTGGGCACTCTCTCCTTGTGCTTCACCTCCACACTAAAACCATCTCAATGATCTGAACAAGTTTACTCCAAACAACTTTAAGCATGAGGTCATGTCCACTGCCTCTGTGAAACCTTTTATTTCTCCACCGTCATTGCCCTAACTTTTCTTGATCAGCACGTTTGATCTGCTAAACCTAATTACCACTTCCTCATAGTCTCCACTAATTGCTTTCTAAATCTTTTTCTTTGCCTCCCAACTGGATGGTTCATTTCTTTTTTTTTTTATTGGTGCATTGTAATCATACATCTTGATGAGTTTCAGGGTGGTAGAAGTATGCATGCACACATCACTCAATTAGCCCTCATTTCTTGAAAACCAGAACTATGCCTTTTATTTCTCAATATATACTTACTAGTGAAATGATCAATAACACTGTTTTCACTTGATTTCATGAATGTTCTATCATTACATTTAATAGAGAATCCAGTGTATACTGCTCAGTCAGCATACCCACTTCTAAATTAACTATGATAACGTCAAGGCAATTTCCTGAATCAAGAAACTTGGTTTGGTCTGACTTTGTATGAAAAAGTTCTTAGCCACTGTTGACTATAAACTTAAGTGAACTATTTGAGGGACATGGCCACTGAAAAAGGTACACCAAGAAAATCTGTGCCTGCATCATAAGAAGCATGGTAAAGAGATGATGAATATAGGTCCAAAGGCAGGCTTACTGAACTGGGTGCATCCTAAGTTCTCCATTCAATTTCTGTGTCCCATATGGTCAAGCTATTGACAAAACCAAGGAAGGGATACAGAAATGATTCCAAGTGAACAGCTATTAAAAGAGTAAGTATGTTCAGCAGGCATGGTGGCACACGCCTTTAATCCCAGTACTTGGAAGGCTGAGGCAGGAGGATCACAGGTTCAAGGCCGATCTCCACATGTTAGTGAGACTCTCAGCAACTTAGTGAGACCCCGTTTCAAAATAAAAAGGGCTAGGGGTATGACTCAGAGGTAGACTGCCCCTGAGTTCAATCCCCAGTACCAGAAAAAAAAAAAAAGAATAAGAAGAGTAAGTATGTTGAGAAACCTGTCCAATAGAAGGGGCATTCTAACAAAGATAAATATTGGTTCTGTGCTCCCCTGTAGGGCAGAACCATTAGGAGAAAGTTTGAGATAAGGGATGCAAATACTCCCAGTTTAATATGTATATGAAGTAATTTCCCTGTCATTGAAAGTGTTGAAAAATATGTTATATATCTGTAAGGAATGCTTTAGAAAGGATTCCTACATTGAGTAGAAGCTACAGTGAGATGGTCCACTGGAGGCCTCCCACCTTCTTTGCTGCTTCATTTGCTGATATAGAGGAGATCCCAGACTTCTCTTGCCTCCTAAAAACATGAGTGCCATTTAGTTTCAATATCCAGAAGGCTTGCTCCCTTATTTTCTGAACCAGCCACACAATAAGCTACATCAATAATAGAAAACCTAAATATTATAGAAGACAGATAGGTAACTAATTGGTATCAGATTATAACATAAAACAAAAGATTGTAAAGTCCAGTAGAACTAATAAGTCCAGGTGTTACTCAAAGTTATTCAAACCCCAGTTATTTTACAATATTGTGTCAGTAAAACTGAAACAATTAGTTTCCAACCCCTGAAACATAGTACAGAATAGGTATTGAAGGGCCGGGCGTGGTGGCGCACGCTTGTAATCCCAGTACTTTGGGAGGCAGCGACCGGAGGATCCGGGTTCGTGGCCAGCCTCAGCTCTCTCGCTCTCTCTCTCCCTGTCTCTCTCTCTCTCTCTCCTTAGTGAGGACCTCCGCAACTTCGTGAGACCCGGTTTCAAAATAACATATAAAAAATAGGGCCAGGGGTGTAGCGCGGAGGTAGAACGCCCCTGCGTTCAATCCCCGGTACCGCAAAAAAAAAAAAAAAAACAAGAATAGGTATTTAAGGATTTCATTTATTTTGTTCTATTTCACTTTGCTATGGGAGCAGATCAGAGTGATTAATAGCATGAACTCTGAGTCAGAATTGCTGGGTTCAAGTGTCAGCTCAATAGTTTCTAGTTATTTCACTTCTCTGGACCTTAATTTCCTCATCTTTAAAATAAGGATAAGAAGAATAATTACCTAATGGGGTTGTTTTCAGGAAAAAGTGAAATAATGCATATTACATGTTTAGAGCCATGCCTAACAGTAAGCACTCATATGTGAAGATGTAATTGAAAGGATATTCTAAAATGCATCCTTTTTAGGATCCCCAAGTGACCAACCTTCCCTTAGAGCAGCATTTCCTAAACCATAGTCCTTAAAAGAGTTG
The DNA here is from genome assembly GCA_004027185.1 of Glis glis. Classification (NCBI taxonomy): domain Eukaryota; kingdom Metazoa; phylum Chordata; class Mammalia; order Rodentia; family Gliridae; genus Glis; species Glis glis. The sequence goes on along the minus strand of PVJS01039964.1, from coordinate 12,755 downwards.
ATAATATGTATTCTTCACACACACACACAAAGTATTCAGGATTAAATAACTTTGACAAATGGTATACACTATAGAAATCCTCTTGGAAAATTCCAGTGTACACTGTCATACTAAAAGTAGCAGCAATAATATGTTGATATAGTTTAAACTGACATTTTTTACTATAAAACTCTATTTCTTCAAATATGCATCTATAATCCAAAGATCCAGTGCCTGCCTCTCTCTCTCTCTCTCTCTCTCCTCTCTCTCTCTCTCTCTCTCTCTCTCTCTCTCTCTCTCTCCTTTTCTTTTTTTTTAGACAGGGTCTTGCTAAGTTGCCCAGTTTGGCCTTGAACTCACCATTTTCCTACCTAAAAATCCCCAGTAGCTGGAATTATAGGCAGAGCTACACCCAGCAAGATCCAGTCTTTTTGTGAAGAGATTTCGGAAATGGCTTCTTGAGACAATCTCCAATTTTCTATCTCATATTACTTACTCTTTTACCACTTATATATACATCTACTTCCCCTGAAAAAATCCAAAATAAATATAAAATAAATGTAAAAGAAATTCATTTCCCTGGAGACTTGAAACTGTACACTTTCAAACTTCTCTCTTTGCTGAGCCTCTTTCCCAAACCCACTGCAAAACTCCAAAGCCAATGTTGGCATCCCTTGCTGATCCTGAACCAACGTTCTTGAAGCCTACACATGCTCTGCCTCACAAGATCACCTCCACCCACTGATAAGTATCTAGGAAATAGTCCTCACCCCTTTCCTAAAGCTCCCAGACCATTTTGATATGACTCCCAGGGAAAGTACTCCAACCATTACTATCACAAGGTAGAAGACATGGCCCCTGGCCTCATGGCGTTACTTCATACTGGAGCATCCAGATCTACACTCCTGTGAAAGTCAAAAAGTTTCCAAATTAATAAGCAAACTCTATGACAGTAATCTGAGAGGTCTCCCTTCATCTTGGGAGTGACTTTCTGCATTGCATTTTCAGTGAGGCAGCTCAGGGGAAAGATCAATATGTTCCCAGGCAACAATGAGCTCTGTCGGGGTATTTCAGACTTCCATGCCTCAAGGACTTGGTTGAACCTCTGTTGCCTATGTCCTCACTGAAGAGAGGTGGGATATTTGCATTCCTGAGGGTCTTTAGAAGCAACAGCTTCCTCAAATTCACTCAAATACGCCTTTGCCTCCAGAACAACTCAGGGGAAATAGCTTAGCTAGTGGCATGTTCTAGAAATCAGCTATCAGCTGATTAACTGGGAATTTTGTGTTTGGGCCAGTTCAGATTCAGTTTGGGTTGGTTCCAGTTGAATTTGGGCAGTCCCTATTTAGGTCAGCCAAGGAAACACCCAGTGTCTGGGAGTTGATGGGAGTTTGTGAGGATGGGGAGGTTCATAAATTAAAAGTGCAGAGCAAATATGGCACCTGAAATTCATCATACTCAGCAAAAAATTGCCCTGCAGTGTATGGAGATATAATAAATGGCTCTGCCATCCCCATCACTAGAATAGCTAGGGAACACAGTAGGAAAAAAGCCAAGAATACAAATACCAGGGACCCTGTCATTTCATTGGGGTCAATTATTAAATGAACAGTTGAAAAGACACTATACAGATTATGAAGAGTATCAGATGCACTACTTAATTTTTACAAGTTTCCTTTGAGCTGGGATCTCTGTCTTCCCTTGACAGATGAAGAACCCGTATCTCTAAAGCAGAGGTAAAATGGTTTTCCCAAGAACCTGTAGTTCATAAGTAGCAGAACTGAGACCCAAACACAGGTGCTCTTCTGCCTTCCATGTTCTTTCCCTTTTTCTACCACTTCGCTTCTCTGTTCCCAAAGAAAACAGCAGAGAATCTAACCAAAATTAGAGTGGAAAGGTTTCCATGCTCCACAAGCCACTGTAACAAATGACATTACGGGTCATCAAGTAGAAGGAAGCTTCTATGTGCTCATGGCTCATGCAGTCCCCCACCATCTGTGATGTCCCTTGTCCTCAAGAACAGAGCTGCCATTTCAGAACCATGTGGGAATGAAACCTTCAGATGATAAAATGTTATTCTGCACTGAAAAGAAATGGGCTATCAAGCCATGAAAAGATATAGAGGAACTTTAGATGCATATTATTAAGTGAAAGAAGTCAATCTGAAAAGGCTATCTACTGCATGATTCCAACTACCTGACATTCTGGAAATGGCAAAACTATGGGGATAGTAAAAAGATCAATGGTTGCCAGGGGTTAGAAAGGAAGAATGAATCGATGGAGCACAGAGAATTTTAAAGCAGTTAAACGACTCTGTGTGACACTATAATGGCAGACGCACGTCATTAAACATTTGTCAAAACCCTTAGAATGTACAACACTAAGAGTGAACTCTAATGTACACTGTGAACTTTGGTGATGACATGTCAACATAGGTTCATTGTTTATAATAAATATAAGCTTATAATGAACCACTTCTGAGGATGTTGGAATAAAGGGAGGCCATTCATGTGTAGGAGCAGAAGGTATAAAGGAAATCCCTGTATCTTCTATTCAATTGTACTGTAAACCTCAAACTGCTGTGAAATATAATGTCTATTAAAAAGAAAAAGTAGGTTCACATATCCATGTGGTTTTAAACTACTTAAAAATTCTCCCATGACTGATTTGTATATTGGTTTTTAGAGTTAATTTAAAAATTTCAAATTCAAAACAAAAATCGTATTGGAGTCACTCACTAGAGGTTCCCAAATTTATTTGGTTTACCTCCCCTTTTTAGAAAAAAAATTACTCAGTGTCTACCTAGAAATCTACCTTCTTTAAGGAAAGGTACAGTGACAATTTTGCAGTCTTTTATGTATCTATATTTTGTTCCAGCGCCCCCTGGCCCAGGCAGTGTCGCCCTCTTTAGGAACCTATGCATAAAACCTCAACCTCATTTCTCTCTAGCTAGAGACTCCCTGCAGTCTCACCTTCCCAGGAGTAATAGACCATTCTGATAATCTATCTCCTACATTTGGAAGGTCTTTCCCTGGGCTGGGGGATGCACATGAACATCCTAGAGAAAGTGAGTTGTTAGAGTTGGAACATTACCCAAATACGGAGCCATTCAAAGGGCTGAGCATCCCCTTTGGAGTATCACCCCAAGCCCAAAGCCCCAAGTTGAACAGGAGGGGCTATGGAAGTGTTTTATGGAATTGGAAGCATATTGCCAGTTGTATGAGTCATCCTGGTTCAGCCAGCATCTGCCTCTCCCACCAGAACACTGATTCTTCTTCCCTCTCTCCCCACACACTCCTGGAAAATACCTCTTGATAATTGTAGATGGTGCCCATGAGGGAGGGAGAAGGAAAAGAGTCACCTTCCTGACCCTACAAGCAGTCTGTTCACACCTGGCAGCCTAAGCTTTGATTACCCTCGACTCAGGTTGGATAACTACAGATGTCTCTAATTTCCACCAAGTAAAGGAGCCCTTGTCTGGAATAAATGAGATAGATAAATTAGACAGGGGAAGGGAAAGAGTCAGAAGTGTCTCCCCCTACTTTTCATCTGTGGCGATCTGGGTGCGCTAATCTATTGTACAAATGTCTGCACACAGCATGCCAGCACTTGCTTGTAAACTCACAGGAGAAATCTCACCTGGAGACAATGAATAATGTCTGCTTCATGCCTTTCGCCCCTAATATACTTTTTGTTTTGAAGGCATCATATGGATTAAGTTAGTAACACCCATCCTCACATTTTCAAGCCGCTATCTCCCCCTAAATCATTTCTCTTTGGAACTTGACAGGTTATCACACCTTGTCTCATTTCATGCTGCAGCTTCCCAAGAGCAGATTAGTCTTGCTTCACAAATCACAGCCTCCTTTCCTGAGCGAAACACCTTCAAAATTACAGTGACTTTCCCCAGGGGTACCTCCGGTCTTTTTTCCAAGGTCTCTGGTGCCCCACCAGGGACTTCATTGTTCTAAAACATCACGTCTTGCTTCATCTCCTTAGTTAATGGTATTATCGTAAAACTCCAGAAGAGAATTTGCCAAGTCCATGATAACTTCATCTCTGCATTCAACAGTGTCTGTGAGCCTTCAGAGGGGCAAAGCAGGACCTGGAGCTGCTCTCCCAGGCCCAAGGTGCAGAGGCAGGGGAAACAGATTCTCAGCATTGGCCTAGTGGTTTTGCAGCTTACAAAGTTAAAACACAACTGCATGTGATTTGCCAACTCACTCCAAACCATGGTTAGACCGAACACAACCAGATGCAACAGTCTGTAAGTAAACAGACAGCACTGAAGGGTTAAGGAATTTGCTTCCTCACTTGCTCCTATGCTATACTTTATACTTGTAGTGGCATTCTGTTGCTTCTGCCTCCCAGGTATCCATTCCTCTGCCATGTGCTATCAGCACCTCAGTTTTTCCTGGAGGATCACATCTTAGCTGATGCAATTTGGGGGGAGTCCCCCTCCCCAAGGTCCCCACACTTGACCACGCCTGGCCAATGAGAAGACTCCATCATTGTGGACACAGTGATTGCTTCAGGTACAGACACAAGAAGTTCTTCAGGAACTGTCAGGAAAGAGAGATTTCCTTTCAACTAGATTTCTAAGCCAGTGCAATGTAAACCTGGATCTGCTGGTGAATATCTTGCACCAAGGGGCAGGGGATGGGAGAGAGCCTATGTGACAACGATGCCGGTCAAGAAGGAAACAATGTCAAAAGGAGGCGCAGCCGTGAATATGTTGCTTGACACCTGTATCCAGCCATGCCTGAAGTCATTCCCACATTTTGATCATGAGAATCAATAAATTTGCTTTCTTGATTAATATAAGGATCTACCTTGAAAATAAGCATTCTGATAAAAAAAATACTTCCCAATAACGGGAAGGAAATAAAAGGTGTTAACTGTCTCAAATGATTCATGTGCTGATTTACTTTAAAATCATGTATGGCCAGGCATAGTGGCACACTCCTGTAATCCCAGTACTTAGGAGGCTGAGACAGGAGGACCATAGGTTCAAGACCAGCCTCAGAAACTTAACAAGACTCTCAGCAACCTGGCAAGAACCTGTTTAAAATAATAATAAAAAAATAAAATAGGACTGGGGGTGTAGCTTGGAGGTAGAATGCCTCTGGGTTCAACCCCCCCAGTACCAAAAAAAGGATAAAAATATAATTTTTTTAAAAAGCATGTACTGAGAGCCGGGTGTGGTGGCGCACGCTTGTAATTCCAGTACTTGGGAGGCTGAAACTGGAGGATCTGAGTTCGCGGCCAGCCTCAGCTACTTAGTGAGGCCCTCCGCAACTTAGTGAGACCCTGTTTCAAAATAAAGAATAAAAAATAGGGCTGGGGGTTTAGCCCAGAGGTAGAATGCCCCTGGGTTCAATCCCTGATACTGCCAAAAATAAATAAATAAATAAATAAATAAAAGCATGTACTGAACACCTCACTCACCTATGTCGAATTCTGTTTGCTATTAAGGAGACAGAGACAAAAAAGATGCAATGCTTGCCTTAAAGGTTTACAATCTAGTATCCAATTTGGCAGCTAAATCCTTGGAGATCAAAAGTGTCATGATTTCAAGGGACAGTGGGAGTTCCTGAGTTTACTTTTATTAGGAAATGAAACAGCATGGATTTGTACAAGGATCCAGTGCCTTTCTATAACCCAGATCAATGTACGTTAGTAGCCGGTATTCAACTTACTTCTGTTTCATACTTTTGTGAAAAGAGCTAAATGTATATTTAATAAATTCTGGAAAGATGACTATGGTGGACACATGTTGTTTATACCTGCAGGGGGTTCATTCCTTCTGAGAACAACTTTGGGAAACCATCTCCAATGTTGCCTACAGGCTCGAAGAGACGGTCAACTGCTGGGCACCTGCTCCCAGACCAAGACATGGCTGCAAGATACAAGTTGGGGCAATCAATTGGGTCACCCCTTCTTGGTTCCTTTTTCTAGTTCCTCCACTCATGTTCCTGCCTCCAGCCTCTTCTCTCCATCACGCTCACTCCCACGTTGATCTAAACCAACCTCTGGGTTTAAAATACCATTCCTTTACTGATGTCTTTCAAATTAGAATCTCCAGCACAGACCTCTCCCTCGAACCCCAGCTGCCTACTTGCATGTCCAAGTGCCTACTCCTGATAGCTCCACCCGGTCTCACCTTAACATGTCCACACCCCCTATATGTGCCCTTTCCTGCAGCTTTCCCATCTTAAGAGTCATTCAGGCCCAAAATCCTGGGAGTCGACATTGACTAATCTCTTTCTCTCAGCCCCATGTCCTAACTACCATAAAACACCGACAGCTGTTCCCTCAAAAGAGCTCCAAAACCAACCACTTCTCATCACCTCCACTGAGGTCACTCTTGCCCAATTCCACATCATCTCCCATCTGGAAAATTGCCAGAGCCTGCTCACTGGTGGCCTTTTTTTTTTTTTTCTGCTTTGGGCCCCTTCAGTGTATTCTCAATAGAGCAGCCAGAATCATCCTTTCGAAATGCAAGTCAACCTGTCCCTCTACCAGGAAAGATCATCTCTCAACACCCATATAAATTTTCTTTAGGTCTTGACTTGGACATCACCTTCTTAGTAAGGACTTTTCTGGCCACTCAATTTAAAATTGCATTACCCTCCCCTCTTACCCTATTACATGTATTCTCATTTATTCTCTATAATACATATTGTCATCTAATATACTTTACAGTTTATTTTTGCTTGCTAGTTTATTGCCAGTCAGTTTCTCTGAACTAGAGTGTAAACTCCATGATAGCAGGGATTTTCATCTGTTTTGTTCACTGTTATAAACCTAGAACCTAAAAAAATGCCTTGCATTCAATAAATATGCAGTCAATAAAGGAGCAAATGAGAGAATAAACATGACTCTCTTAGAGGAGTGACACAGAAACAGAAAACTGTTGGTGCAGATTGATGCTGAGACCTGTGCCCAGTGGAGAACACCCTTCAATACCTGCCACAGAGATATCCTTGTCCTCCTATCTTCACTGAGGCCCAGTTCCTCTGCTTTTCTTTCAGTTCTAGGAGTTACCCAGGTCCACCAGTAAATTTCCCATTTAAAGTTGGTCAGGGTCACTTTCTGTTGCTTACAACCAAAGATTCCCAGCTGATTCAGAGAGCTGAATATCTAGACTCTTTCTATACCACTACCACTGTGACAATGCACAGACACACAGGGATCTGACTGCTGATGACACAGAAAGAGTTGTTTATAACTTAAATTCACCAAAAACAATAAAAACAAATGACTTTGGAGTGTTTCCTGAAATGAACATTATGCTGCTTATGCTAAACCAAGAACTTATTCATTTGTTAAATGCATCTTTTCTCTATAAAATAAAGACATTTTCACAAAAAAAAAATCCGAAAAGGTTTACAAGGTAATAACAAACAGGAGATTCATGAAAAGAGCAGAATACCTTTACCTGCACGTTAGTAATTAGGACTCAGACACCAATATGTCTGAGAAGATCAAACATGAGGGATATGAAAAGCAGCATATGGTCTTGAAATATATCTGATCCCAAATTTATGTAAAGAGAAAAGGAACTACGCAAGAACATTGAAAAGTGGTTCTGTCTAGATAGAGAAATGGTGGTCATTTGCATTCTCTTATTTATCCCTTCTCAATTTTTACGTTTTTAGTTAATAAATAAGTATTCCTTTGGAATTCAAAATCAAAAACAAAAATGTTCAAGAGGTAGAAGAGAAGTGTAAAAAATAGTGCGCCCTTTGATGAAACCCCCAGCTACTCATAGAAAGTTATGGTAGATGAATGATACCCTCACCTTCAGAAGCTCCTTTCCTTCTGGAAAGCCCCAGAACCCAGGCACAGGGGAGAACAGGAAGCAAGGAAGGAAAACAGACCATAGATCAGTGCTTCTCAAGGGACACTCAAAACCATCAGCAACAGAATCACCAGGGGTGCTTATTAAGAATAAAGACTCCTAACAACCATCCCAAACCGGCTTTACAGAACCCCAAGGGCCAGGCCAGGGGCTCTACATAGAACAAGTCCCCCTCGTGGATCTGATGCCTGCTTAAGTGAAAAAGTCACTGGAAAGATGAAGGATGCTACCTGAAGCCCCTGGAGTACTTGCTGAACCTCTGCTTGAATGATTCCAACTGAATGATAAAGGGTAACTCAGCAGAGAGAGAAGAAGGCAATCAATCAGCATGATCACTAGGTTTGCACTTTCTATTTCATAGACAGAATCTACATTATATGCCAGTAACACAACATCTGCTACCGCAACCACCATAAATCCATCAGCCAGTGGTTGGATAATGCAGTAGAATCTTCACTGTGAAAGTTTACTTGACGGGTTGTAATAACTGATCGTGAAGTCATTGTTCCCATAACAAAACTATCATCAGGAAAAGCTTGATCAGCCCTATTAGCACTAAACACATTTGTTTATCTTCCCAGAATTTTTTGAAGAACAGCACTTTAATCGTTGTTTTGAGAGCCGGGTGTGGTGGCACACGCTTGTAATCCTAGTATTTGGGAGGCTGAGACCAGAGGATCCGGGTTCACGGCCAGCCTCAGCTACTTAGTGAGGCCCTCTGCAACTTAGTGAGACCCTGTTTCAAAATAAAGATTAAAAATAGGGCTGGGGATGTAGCCCGGAGGTAGAATGCCCCTGGGTTCAATCCTCGGTACCACAAAAAAAAAAAAAATAGTCGTTTTGATATTTGCCTGGATTCTTTGCCTCTCTTTCACTGGATTCTTTGCCAACAGCATAAAATGACTCTCCAGACTGTTCTAACTCCTTGTTCCCTGGATATGTCACACACATTCCCACCTCTATCCCATAAGTGTCCCTCTCCTCTCCTTTCAGCTTCTCTGGACCCTCTCTTTCAAGGCCCTGTCAATTAGGATTTGGTCACTTGGAGCAGAAACCCAGTGACAGTGGTTTGACCCAAGAAAGGACGGCTTTTCTTGCTCAACAAAAAGTCCAGGGCCAGCACAGGTGCTTGAACACATCATCAAGGACCCAGGCCCCTCTGTCCTCCTGCTCCTCACTGCTTAAAATGTGGCTTTCATCCTCTTGGTTGTAAATCACTAATCCCACTGCCAAGCATCACGTCTACATTCCAGACAAAAAGGAGACAAAGGCTAAATGCAAGTCTTTCATGCTAGTTAAGTCTGCCTCTTTTTAATGTGTGTGTGTTAGTTACTAGGGATTGAACCCGGGGGCATTCTACCTCTGAGCTACATCCCTGATCCTATCTTATTGTTTTGTTTGGAAACGGTCTCACTAGGTTGCTGAGAGTCTCGCTACATTGCTGAGGCTAGTCTTGAACCTGTGATCTTCCTGTCTCAGCCTTCCAAGTACTGGGATTACAAGTGTGTGCCACCACACCCAGCTTCTTTTTATGTTAAAAAACAATGATAAGACCTCAAGGCCTATCTCATTTAATTTATTGGCCAGAAAGGTGCAACATGCCATCCACACTGCAAGAGGACTGATTTTTAGCTGGAGTTTGACTGGTAGGAGAAAAGAGGATAAAGGGTATTGAGTAGGGAAATAGCACTTACTTTCACAAAGATCACGTTCAACCTGCAATGAAGCCTTTTGGGGCCCCTTTTTGTCCATAAAGATCTCCCCTACTGCAAAAATCCCTCAGCATTTACTGTCTGTCATTTCATTTTGGATGTCATCCATGATGATGAACCTGGCACAGAGATTTATGTACACACACATAGTAGGCATGACTTTCAACCTTTCCACTTGAGATACACAATAATATCTTTTTCAATTTTTCTATTACTCAAATTGAATCTGACACATGGCTTCATCCCCATGGCATGAGTCATTATGTGAAGTGAAGGACATGCCTAGGTCGCTCCAAAGGCAGAAGACTTGCACGCTCTTGGGAATCGTCCAGCCCATCGCAGCTCCCATCAGCATCCTTGTTATCTAAGTCAAATGTAGTCCACTGGGGTTGGAGGCCCTGTGCTTTACACATAAGGCCTCTAGGAATTCTCACGGAGGTGAAGAATCCAGAGCCTACGGCGGGCTCCCTGAGGGTACCATGCACTTATTCCCACTGACATTTGCATTGCCAAAGACCAGCAGATGAGCCCCACTATTTTTCACCTGATTTAGTGGGAGGGCCCCAGAGAAATTCACCCTTCCTCTGCTGTTTCTTTCAAAGTCATGAAACCCAAAATTCTACTCTACCCCCATTCCACCCTGCAGTGAACTTAGCCTTTAAAAAAAAGAAAGGTACAAGAGATATATCTTGAAATCGGCCTCTGTTTTAGTGCCTATAGCAAAAAGCTAAGAGATCCAAGACAACATGTGTAGATCAGGTGAGGGGAACTATAAAAGAGATGACAAACAATCTCTTAATAAAACTTCCTGGCACACTCGTGTGACTCGTGTGCACATCCAGGGAGAACCTCTCTAGATATTCTCATTTCCACTCCTAGCATGCGCTAATAAGTATAAAAGTTGCCCAGTAAATATTTTGCTGTGATATTATCATATCACTTACTACAAAGTTTTGCTCAGTCCTAAGCATTAGGCAAGGTCATAAATAGGAACTGAAAGTTTTTAAACCAGTGAGCTGTTATCAAAAGGACTCCAGATGCGGAAAGGGACATGAAAAGTACAACTGAGGTGTGAAAACAAAAATCGATCAGCCCCTGTGTGGTACAGAGATAAGCCTGTGGAGTTCAGAAATCAGAAAGATCTGGCTTCAACTCTCAGCCTGTGAACCAGTTGCTAAACACTCAGATCCTCTATTTACTCATCTGTAAAGAAGGGATAAAACCCTCTTTTGCACATCTAACCAACATGTATTCCCTAGCACAGAGGATGGTGAAATGTCCTCATGGTTAAAATAAGACGCATGCTTGGCACAGTGGCGCACACCTGTAATCCCAGTACTTGGGAGTCTGAGACAGAAGGATCACAGGTTTGAGGTCAGCCTCAACAAGTTAGTGAGACCCTCAGCAATCTAGCGAGACCCTGTCTCAAAATAAAAAATAAAATAGGGCTGGGAGTGTAAGTAGAATTCCTGTGAACCCAATCCCCAGCACAAGAAGGAAGGAAGGAAGAAAGGGAAGGAAGGAAGGAGGGAGGGAAGGGAGGGAGGGAGGAAGGGAGGGAGGAAGGGAGGGAGGGGAGGAAAAGGAAATGGAAAGGAAAAGGAAAGAAGGACCACATGATCCAGCAATTGCCCGTTGTCCTCCCTGGTATTTATCCAAAGGGGTGAAAAACATGCCCGTGCACAGCCCTACTCACAGATGTTTAGAGCAGCTTTATTCATAATTGCCAAAACCTGGAAACAACCAAGATGTCCTTCAGTAGGTGAATGGATTGACAAGCTGCAGTACATCCCCGGCTTCAGAATATTATTCAGCGCTAAAAATAAATGAGTTATTATGCCATGAAATGATATGGAGAATCATAAGGGCATATTACTAAGTGAAAGAAGCCAATGTACATGACATTCTGGAAAAGGCAAAATGGTGGAGACAGTAAAAGTTCAGTGTCACCAGGAGTTAGAGGGGAGGGAGGGATGAATCGGCAGAGCATAAAGGATTTATCTTTCAGGGCAGTGACACTACTCTGTATGATGCCATAATGGTGGATGCATGTCATCATATGCTGTCCAAACCATAGAATGTACACCACCAAGAGGGAACGCGGAGACAACTATGGACTTTGGGTGACATGACGTGTCAGTGTGGGACCATCAGTCTGATGGGGGACATTGATAATGGGGGAGGCTGTGCATATGGGGAGGCAGAGGCACAGGGGAAATCTCTGTAGCTTCCTCTCAATTTTTCTGTGAACCTAAAACTGCTCTAAAAAGTAAAGTCTTAAAAAGTAAATAAATGCCGGGCGTGGTGGCGCACGCTTGTAATCCCCGTACTTTGGGAGGCGGAGACTGGAGGATCCGGGTTCGCGGCCAGCCTCAGCGCGCATGCGCGCGCACGATCGATCGATGGATAGATCGATCGGTCTCTCTCTCTCTGTCTCTCTCTGTCTCTCTCTCTCTCTCTCTCTCTCTCTCTCTATCTCCCTCTCTCTCTCTACCTAGTGAGGCCCTCCGCAACTTCGTGAGACCCGATTTCAAAAATAAAGCATTAAAAAATAGGGCCGGGGGCATAGCGCGGAGGTAGAACGCCCCTGCATTCAGTCCCCGGTACCGCAAAAAAAAAAAAAAAGTAAATAAATAATAAAGCATGCCAAGGCCGTGGCTATTGCCTGGGGGTTGGGAGGTGCTTCAACAAGCATCTGTTTCTCCCTCTGCTTCTCTGCTTCCTGTGACCTGGAGCTCCAAAGCAGTACATGCAGCTGCCAAAAATGACTGTTTTTCAAATCAGTGCCCCCTTTGATTAGTATTTTTTTTTTTTTTTGCGGTACCGGGGATTGAACCCAGGGGCGTTCTACCTCTGCGCTACGCCCCCGGCCCTATTTTTTATACTTTATTTTGAAACTGGGTCTCACGAAGTTGCGGAGGGCCTCACTAAGGGGAGAGAGAAAGAGAGAGAGAGCGAAAGCTGAGGCTGGCCGCGAACCCAGATCCTCCGGTCTCCGCCTCCCAAAGTACTGGGATTACAAGCGTGCGCCACCACACCCGGCCGCATTTTAAGCATTACATTGATCATTTAACATTGAGATGAATCTAGGGTCCACCAATGCTCTCATTCCTCCCACCATGGGGCATCATATCACGGACATTCCAGAACCACCTTAAAATCACTTTCCCTTCTCTCTCCTCTCCTCTCCTCTCCTCCCC
>PVJS01039963.1:5210-18771 GCA_004027185.1 Glis glis | reverse complement strand
CCAGTGGGCAGTAGTTCTGCTGTTGGGCTCTTTCCAAATTTTACCACAATGGATCCTGTGCAAAAGGCGGTCATTAACTACACATTCGGAGTATCTGTTCCCCCAAAGAAGAAGCAAGTGATTTCTTGTAACATCTGTCAGCGTCGCTTTAACACAGACAGCCAGGCCGAGGCCCACTACAAAGGAAGAAAACATGCCAAGAAGGTCAAAGCACTAGAGGCAATGAAAAAGAAACCCAAAATGGTTTCTTCCAAGGACAGCAAAAAGGCTAATCCCAGCTGCTCCGTCACGCCAATCACAGGCAACAGCTCTGACAAATCAGAAGATAAAGGGACGCTGAAAGCCAGCAGTTCCAGTCCGCCGGCAGGCTCCGAAGGTGGTGCATTTCTCCTCGACTCTGGCACGACGCCCCTGCCACCTGGAGTGGCCACTTCTCCCTGCAAGAGTACAGATGGAGCTTCCGGGGCTGTGGCTGAATCAGAAGACGAAAAAGCCAAAAAGTTACTGTATTGTTCACTATGCAGAGTGGCTGTGAACTCCCTGTCACAGCTGGAGGCACACGACACAGACTCTGAACACAAGACCACGGTTGAGGCTCATAATGGAGCTGGTCCAGTTAAGTCCTGCCCTAGACCTGGCTCAAGATTAAAGGTGCAGAATGGCAGTAAGGGATCGGGCCGAGAGAACAAGACATGGCATTGTGAAATCTGCAATGTTCACGCTAACTCAGAAAGTCAACTCAAACACCACATTTCTAGCCGAAGGCATAAAAACCGAGTTGCACGGAAACCATTGAAGCTGAAATACAACCCTTACTACAAGCTCCAGCGGAGCCCGAGCATTTTAGCAGCAAAACTTGCATTCCAGAAAGATGTGGTGAAGCCTTTGGCAGCAGCGGCAGCAGTGTCAGCAGTGTCCTCTGCCTCACTCTTCCAGGCTCAGGCCATCCCTCCAGCTCTCCTGAGGCCAGTGACAGCCCCATCCGTGCCACACCCGTCTCCACCCTGTTTGTCCCCTACTAAGGTCTGTAAGCCCCGAGACAATCCAGGCCAGTAGGAGAGTTGAGAAGCCAAGCCAAACGGATTTCAGCAATTTGAACGTTTTGTGTTGCAGTTAGTACCCCCACCTACCCACAAAATGCAGCTACCACCTCGAGCCCCAGCTCCAAAAACGAGTGACTAGATTGGAGAGTGCTTTTCTGGACCACTCCTGTGAGCAGCATAGGCTTTATCCCCCACGCACACGCACACACACACTCAACTGGTGTATCTCAGATATTTGGTTTATTGAAAATGTGTTGATCAGAGAAATAAAAGAAGAAACCAATCTGTATTTTCCCCATGGGTGTGATCTGGCATAGAAACAATATGGAATATTTTCTTGACAGACTTGAAAACTAGGATCTTCCTCAGATGTGTGTAAATAACTCTGGAATCCAACTGGGCATATTCTAATGTGCAAGAAAAATAGAACCCAAGTGCTTACGAATACCATCTTCCCAACAGATCATGACATTTTCTTGGTGGTGTTCTATTGTCGACAGGGATTGTGTACTGTTTTAGACCCAAGTACTGTTGTATCCTGTGTAGTACTAGATCATATCTCTTGTCTGAACCCAACATTTTTTAGTTGCTGTGTAAATGTTAGGAAGCAAAGTAGCTTTGAATTTTTCTTTTTTTTTCTTTTTTTTTTCGGTACCGGGGATTGAATCCAGGGGTGTTCTACCTCCAAGCTACACCCCCGGCCCTATTTTTTTATTCTTTATTTTGAAACCGGGTCTCACAAAGTTGTGGAGGGCCTCACTAAGTAGCTGAGGCTGGCTGCAAACCCAGATCCTCCGGTCTCTGCCTCCCAAGTACTGGGATTACAAGCGTGCGCCACCACGCCCGGCGTTGAATTTTTCTCTTTAAGAAAACAAAAGATAATGTATTTTCTTTATTTCACACTTTATTTGGAGATATTTAAACAAAATAGAAAGCCATATAAACATAACTATAATTACTACCTGTTTGCTATTTTTGTTTAACTTATTTTGTAGCTTCCTCATCAGTTTGAGTTGCTAAGCAAATATACACAAACACTAAGAGAGCTTCCTAAATAATTGAACAATTTGTCTTTCTGTTCACTGACTATGTCGCTGGTCATGCTCCCATGTCCCCCCTTTCTAAGTTGATATCAACAGAACCGGAATGTTTGTGTTATGGGGCAAGAGGTATCATAAAACAACAAAACAGAGTGAACTCTTAGAGTATCTATATCTGCAATCTGTAAATGGTAAAATGTCTGTATTTTTTTAATGTACCTTTTCAATAAAAGTGCAAAAAAAAAAAAAGCTTTCCCTGCTCCTAAGGTGAGCTTCCATGGTTTCTGAGGGCTTTTCCAGCCCCCTATAGTAGGACTAATAATTGGGGAAACTTTTCTATTTGGGGCTACTGAGAATTGAACCCAGGGGCATTCTGCTTCCAAGCTACACCCCAAACCCTTTTTATTTTTTATTTTGAAACAGGGTCTCAACCGGGTGTGGTAGAGCACACTTGTAATCCCAGTACTTTGAAGGCTGAGACCGGAGGATCTGGGTTTGCGGCCAGCCTCAGCTACTTAGTAAGGCCCTCCACAACTTAGTTTCAAAATAATGGATAAAAAATAGGGCTGGGGGTGTAGCTCAGAGGTAGAATGCCCCTGGGTTCAATACCCAGTACCGCAAAAAAGAAAAAAAGAGTGTCTCACTAAATTGCTAGCGTTGGCCTCAAACCTGTGATCCTCTTGTCTCAGACTCCCAAGTACTTGGATTATAGGCGTGCACCACCACACCTGTCTTGGGGGGAACTTTTTTTTGTAGTGCTGGGGATGGAAACCAGGGGTATTCTGCCTCCGAGCTACACCTCCAGCCCTATTTTATTTTATTTTGAAAAAGGGTCTCACGAAGTTGGGGAGGGCCTCACTAAGTTGCTGAGGCTGGCCGTGAAACCAGATCCTCCTGTCTCAGCCTCCCAAGTACTGGGATTACAAGCGTGTGCCACCACGCCCTGGCTGGGGGGAACTTTTTTAAAATGCAAAAAATGGAAATAAGAAGCACCCTGGGACGAGGCACCCCATGATGAGGCACCCCATGATCATCGTGCACCCGGCAAGGACACGGTTTCCTTTAGTACTCGGGACAGCTCTGGGAGCCAGGTGCTGCTGTTACCTTCATTTCTAGATGAGCCACTCGAGGCACAGAGGGTATTGACCTGTGTAAGGTCACACTGAAGTACCTGGTGGCGCCATGACCGTGCCAGCCAGGTGACCCCATGGCCTATGCTTTTAGCTACCACGCCATCCCAGTGACACACAAATGTAACCTTGTTGATGTTACCTTCCCAAAAAAGCTGAGATCTTTGCTTGGGTCTTAGTCACGTCCTCCATCCACAGCCCCCCCCTTTGACAAAAGGCCAAAAGCATCTTCATGTCAGTCAGCTCTTCTGACTTGTCATAGTGTGAGGGCCTCAGAAACGGAGAGGGAGTGGTCACGGTTAGTGTGGGTCTGGGAGAAGTGCAGAAGGCTGGTGGAAGAGCTGGCCTTGGAGGAGTCAAGTGTTTGGGGGGCTGGAGGGACAGGCACCAAGACCTGCTCTTAGAGTGGGACCTGCAGGTGAAAAAGTGGCAGGGTAGATATCCTGAACCCCTCCTCTGTAAAATGCGGGTTGTCACCAGTATTAAGTGAGATAATATGGTGAAAATATTTCAGCTTCTCCAAGAATTACACAGATACGGTCTGCTGGTGCTGCAACTGGGTTGATCGGATCCCACCTGCCAAGGCTTGTGTGGCCAGCACCTCGGGTCAAACCGGTCACTGGAACAGGAAATGACACCGCTGTCTTTCTCCTCTTCGCAGTTCCTTTGCAGTTGGTGCGCCCAGGCCGCCAGTTCTACCCATGTCTGCGGAACTGAGCGCTGACGAACCTGAGGAACCCGGTGGCAGCAGCCCAGATGGCGGCTTCACCCTCCTCAAGCACCCTGCTGGCCTGCAGCACTGACGCACTCCGATACATGTTCCCGTGGAGACCTTTTCACCTGTGCAGTCTTTTTTTTGCCAAAGTAGACATTTGTGGGATGTCATTTTTGTAAATATTGGGCCTTGAAATTATTCAATTATATTAATATTAAAATACAATAAAAATTCTAGCATTTACATAACTGCTTGCCCACGTGATTAAAAAAAACTATTTTAGCCGGGCGTGGTGGCTCACGCTTGTAATCCCAGTATTTGGGAGGCTGGGACCGGAGGATCTGGGTTCGCGGCTAGCCTCAGCTACTTAGTGAGGCCCTCTGCAACTTAGTGAGACCCTGTTTTGAAATAAAGAATAAAATAGGGCTGGAGGTGTAGCTTGGAGGTAAAATGTCCCTGGGTTCAATCCCCAGTACCACACACACAAAAAAAAAACTATTTTAGCTGGGTACAGTGGCGCACGCTTGTAATCTTAGTACTTGGGAGGCTGAGACAGGAGGATCGCAAGTTCGAGGCCAGCCGCAGCAACTTCATGAGACCCTCCAAAACTTGAGAGACCCTGTTTCAAAATAAAAAATAACAGCCGGGTGTGGTGGTGCATGCTTGTAATCCCAGTACTTTGGGAGGCGGAGACCGGAGGATCCGGGTTCGTGGCCAACCTGAGCATGCGCGTGCGCACTCCCTCTCTCTCTCTCCCTCTCTCTCTCTGTCTCTCTCTACTTAGTGAGTCCCTCCGCAACTTCGTGAGACCCGGTTTCAAAATAAAGTATAAAAAAATAGGGCCGGGGGCGTAGTGCAGAGGTAGAACGCCCCTGTGTTCAATCCCCGGTACCGCAAAAAAAAAAAATAATAAAATAAAAAATAACAGCTGGGCATGGTGGTGCATGCTTGTAATCCTAGTACTTGGGAGGCTGAGACAAGAGGATCGCAGGTTCGCGGCCAGCCTCAACTACTTAGGCCCTCCACAACTTAGTGAGACCCTGTTTCAAAATAAAGAATAAAAAATAGGGCTGGGGGTGTAGCTCGGAAGTAGAATGCCCCTGGGTTCAATCCTCAGTATCGCAAAAAGAAAAATAAATAAATAAATAAAAAATAAAACAAAATAAAGAATAAAAAATAGGGCTGAGGGTGTAGCCTGGAGGTAGAATGCCCCTGGGTTCAATCCCAATACTGCCAAAAAATAAAATAAAAAATAAAAAAATAGGACTGGGGGTGTAGTTCAGAGGTAGAATGCCTCTGGATTCAATTCCCAGTACCACACACTTTATTTTGGTATAACTTTAGACTCAGATTTTAGATGGTGTATCTCAGGATCCCTGTATCCAGTAGTAGAATTTCCGGGTCACAGGATAGACGGGTGTTTAATAACAATGGCACAGCGGCTGTACCATCTTGCACAGCCACCAGCAATGACTGAGAGCTCTGGTGTTTGGTTTTAGCCTTTCAAGTGGCTGTAAAGTATTTATCAGTTTTAGCTTGTATTTCTCTGTGAATGACAGGGTACCTTTTTTGTTTTTGTTGTTTATGTTTTTGGTCTCTTTTTTTTTTTTTTGGTAGTGGGGATTGAACCCAGAGTCATTGTGCCTCCATGCTACACCCCCCAACCCAACTTTATTTCTTATTTGGAAACAGGGTCTCACTAGGTTGCTGAGAGCCTCAGTAAGTTACCAAGGCCGGCTTTGAACCTGCGATCCTCCTGGCTCAGCCTCCCAAGTACTGGGATTACAGGAGTGTACCACCTCTCCTGGCTGGGAAACTGGTTTTGAGGGCTGGCGGGGGAAGTGCTTTCTGTCCGTCTGTACGCCCCACCTCTGAGCTTGCGTTTTGGGGCTGGAGTGTGTGATTGTGCACTGGCCAGTGCTGACCAAGGAAAAGTGTGAAGAATGGCGCTGGGCCGTGGGTGCTCAACCTAAGGTGAGAGTGCAAGTAGAGAAATCCAACTATCGCCGGGCGTGGTGGCCACACTTGTAATCCCAGTACTTTGGGAGGCGGAGACCGGAGGATCCGGGTTCACGGCCAATCTCAGCTCTCTCTCTCTCTCTCTCTCTCTCTCTCTCTCTCTCTCTCTCAGTGAGGCCCTCCGCAACTTCGTGACACCCGGTTTCAAAATAAAGTATAAAAAAATAGGGCCGGGGGTGTAGCACGGAGGTAGAACGCCCCTGGGTTCTCTGACCTGGGGATGCTGCGCCACCCCCAGGGGGCCTGCTCCCACACTACTGGCCGCTTGCCTCTGGAAGCGTGGACCGTTCCTTTATTTCCACGCATCCCCTGTTGGCCTTGCCTCTGCTGCCCCACCTGCCTCTGTCCTCCAGGTGTTAATATCTTGTTGAAGTTCTCCCTTGCTCAAAGCCCTTCCCAGGGGAGCAGCCAAGACATCTGCACCACCATCTGCCCTTACTAAGTTTCTGCTCTTTAGCCAGGTACGGTGGCACATGCCTGTAATCCCAGAACTTGGGAGGCTGAGACAGGAGGATCGCAGGTGTAAGGACAGCCTCAGCAAGTAATGAGACTCTCATCAACCTAGCAAGACCCTGTTTCAAAAGAAAAATGAAATAGGGCTAGGGATGTAGTTCAGAGGTAGACTGCCCCTGGGTTCAAGCCCCAGTTCCAATAAATAAATAAAATCCTGTCGTCATTTTTCCCCACTGGCTTTGTGAATGGTGTGTTGTCTTGCTTTGTTGGAGTTCATGTCCGAGGTCTCCAGCGAGGCCCCGGTTCTAGGAGGGTGGGAGCCGCTCTCGTTGTGCGGAGCGCCACAGCAGGGAGTTCCTGACTGGACCGCGCAGCGTCCAGGAACGCAGTCTTTGCTTGCTGCCTCTGCGCCACCCAGGCCTGGCCTCCCCGCACTGCAGGCCTGCTCCTGGCTGCTGTCAGCATCATTTTTCTGTAACACTGATTCAGTGTTCTGGAAACGGTGTAAATCTGATCCTGTCAGCCCTGTGCACCACCCAACCCACCCCCAACACACAAAAGCTTTCATTGACTACAGGACTGCTTTTCAGATTAGGGACATAGACCACTGCACGGTCTTCAAATGTATATCAAGGTGACCACGAATTCTATAAGGATCTTTTTTGGTTTGGGTGCTGCTGGGGATCAAATCCAAGGCCTCACACATGCTAGGCAAGTGCTCTACCACTGAGCTACCTCCCCAGCCTATAAGGATCTTTTTTGTGTGTGGTACTAGGGATTGAACCCAGGGGCATTCTACCTCCGAGTTATACCCCCAGCCCTTTTTTATTTTGAAACAGGTTTCACTAGGTTGATGAGAGCCTCATTGCTTGCTGAGGCTGTCCTCGAACCTGTGATCCTCCTGTCTCAGCCTCCCAAGTACTGGGATTACAGGCGTGTGCCACCACGCCCAGTTTATAAGAATATTTTAATGTATGGTTTCAATTTTAATGATAATCTTTGAGACATTTTAAATAAAAACTTAAACATGGGTTATCTGGATGGATATCTATCTGATCCGACTGTGCAATTTCAGTGCCTGTTTGGTTTGCTTTGGTACCAAGAACATGTCCAAAGTGGTAGAGTTTTGACTATTTGTGTGGTTGTTTTCTTTTCTTTTCTTTTGGGGGGGTACTGGGAATTGAACCCAGAGGCATTCTACCTCCAAGCTACACCCCCAGACCTATTTTATTTCTTTTCTTTTTTTTTTGCGGTACCGGGGATTGAACCCAGGGGCGTTCTACCTCCGCGCTACACCCCTGGCCCTATTTTTTATACTTTATTTTGAAACTGGGTCTCACGAGGTTGCGGAGGGCCTCACTAAGTAGAGAGAGAGAGAGAGAGAGCTGAGGCTGGCCGCGAACCCGGATCCTCCGGTCTCCTCCTCCCAAAGTCCTGGGATTACAAGCTTGTGCTACCACGCCCGGCTCCCCCAGCCCTATTTTTTATTCTTTATTTTGAACCCTGGTCTCACAAAGTTGCGGAGGGCTTCACTGAGTAGCTGAGGCTGGCCGCAAACCCGGATCCTCCGGTCTCCGCCTCCCAAGTACTAGGATTACAAGTGTGCGCCACCACGCCCGGCCCCCTATTTTATTTCTTATTTAGAAACAGGGTCTCACTAGGTTGCTGAGTGCCTCGCTAAATTGCTGTAGCTGTCCTCCAACCTGCGATCCTCCTGTCTCAGCCTCCCAAGTACTAGGATTAGAAGCGTGCGCCACTACGCCCGGCTTGTGTGGTGGTTTCCTCATAGTTTGTCTGTGGACACATTTGTGGGTGTGTGTTTGCACATACATGTCCATGTGCCTGCATGGTGCTCTGACAGCTCTGGCCCATAGGCTCGGCCACATTCCTGAGCCTGGGCCTCCACCTGCAGGCTCCCGTTCACACTCCTGCCTCAAGCCTTTCCCATCTGCCCACGCGAATCCCAAGCCACAGCCTGCCCTGCCCGCCCTCTGTGTGTCCCTCTTCACCTCTCCCGGCTCCGCTTGTCCTCTCCCAGGGCTTCTCAGCCCTGCCTGCAGGTGGACACTTCCTCCTGAAGGTCTAGTTCCTGGAAGCGTGGGCATTTGCTTCATTGTTTTTTGTTTTGTTTTTTCAGTACCGGGGATTGAACGCAGGGGCGTTCTACCTCCGCGCTACGCCCCCGGCCCTATTTTTTATACTTTATTTTGAAACCGGGTCTCACAAAGTTGCGGAGGGCCTCACTAAGTAGAGAGAGAGAGAGAGAGAGAGAGAGAGAGAAAGAGAGAGAGAGCTGAGGCTGGCCGCGAACCTGGATCCTCCGGTCTCCGCCTCCCAAAGTACTGGGATTACAAGTGTGCGCCACCACGCCCGGCTTTGCTTCATTGTTGTCATCGGGAGTCCACCTGTCTGTCAACCCGACAGACCACGCACATGCAGAAGACAGGACTGTGCTTTCTTCCATTTTGCATTTCCAACACCCAGCAGGTGCCTGAGGCACACTTGTCGCGAGCTTTGTCAGGCCCGGGAGTTTATGGTGGCACCTTGGAAATCTCTTTCCACAGAGGCTGCCTCCTGGGGAGCTGGGAGATTTGAAGGTAGGAGTGATTGTCTAACTCAGTTAACATTATCTGATTTCTCTGCTCATGACCATCAGATCCGAGGCTAATTTTCCTCCCTTTTGTGCAACTTTTACCAAAAATAAACAAATAAATAAATCCAAACCATTGATTAGAATTCCAAGGCAGCATTGCTGGCATTTTAGTACTATTTCCTTAAAACTTGCCTCACTTTCTGGGCACCAAGACGCTCACTAGTACTTGGGAGGCCGAGACAGGAGGATGGCAGGTTCAAGGCCAGCCTTGGAAACTTAGACCCTCCATAACTTTGTGAGAACCTGTTTTGGAAAAAATAATTAAGCCAGGTGTGGTGGTGCACACTTGTAATCCCAGTACTTGGGAGGCTGAGACAGGAGGATCACAGATTCAAAACCAGCCTCAGCAACTTGTGAGGCTCTCCGCAACTTAGTGAGACCCTGTTTCAAAATAAAGAATAAAATAGGGTTGGGGGTGTAGCTCGGAGGTAGAATGCCCCTGAGTTCAATCCCTGGTACCGCAAAAAAATAAAATAAATAAATAAATAAATAAAAATAGAGCTGGGGCCGGGCGTGGTGGCGCACGCTTGTAATCCCAGTACTTGGGAGGCTGAGACAGGAGGATCGCAGGTTCAAAGCCAGCCTCAGCAACTTAGTGAGGCTCTCAGCAACTTAGTGAGACCCTGTTTCAAAATAAAAATAAAAATAGGGCTGAGGGTGTAGCCCAGAGGTAAAATGCCTCTAGGTTCCATCCCCAGTACCACACATACACACACAAAAAATAGGGCTGGGGGTGTAGCTCAGAGGTAGAATGTCCCTGGGTTCAATCCCCAGTACGGCAAAAAAAAAAAAAAAAAGGACGGTTGGTGTAGCTCAGTGGTAGAATGCCCTTGGGTTCAATCCTCACTACCTTCCCCCCAATAAAAAAAGGCTTGCCTCATTTGAGCAGAGCCCTGGGGTGTGTCAGCGTGCGCCACGTGCATTGCTCGTGAACTATTATGGACACACTGGTTTCTGGAGTTGGTTCCCCAGTGCGGGCTGCTCTCCTGCTCACCTGAGATTTTAACCTCTTTCGTGACGACTGTGGCTACACTCATCCCAGCTTTCCGCAGCCATCCGCTGCCTCGTCCCACCAGCCGGGCTCCTCGGTTGCCAAAGGGAGCCAACCCAGGGCCCCGTGTGGCGGACGCACTGTATGATGCTCGTGTTCCCTGGAGCCGCTGGGCAAATGAATTGGCTTGAACTTGAGCCCTTCTTCTTTCTCCTGTGCTTGTTTGTGTATGATAAACTTTCTGAAGATGTTTGAAAAGTAAATGTTTGGATTGCGTGATCCTATTTGATCAACCTTTTGTACTGGTTGGCACCGGCAGCCTGGAGGGGGCCGCCTGGCGGTCCTGACTGCAGGCGAGATGGGGAGGTCTCGCCGGGCGACTCTGCGTCTTGACTGTTTCCTGATACTCTTCCGGCAGGGGCTGTCTTTTTAGATGGAAATTAATTTAATGTGAGTTTGTTGGTTTTTTCCTTCTAGTAGAATCCTGCATGGTATCTCCTGAGAATCACAGTGAATGGCATTGTAACCCTCAGGGATTCTGTCGTCTAAGATCTTATACTTGAGTAGTGTAATAGTGACAGCCGTTTTATAAAAATAACATTTTTTTGTGCTACTAGAGGAGTAATATAGACTCAAGGCAGAAAACTCAGAAGATTCAGAAATATCACAGATGAAAAAGGCATAGTCCCAGCACCCTAAAGTGGCTGCTCATCCCGTGCTACTTTTTTCTTTTTTTTTTTGCGGTACTGGGGATTGAACGCAGGGGCGTTCTACCTCCGCGCTACACCCCCGGCCCTATTTTTTATACTTTATTTTGAAACCGGGTCTCACAAAGTTGCGGAGGGCCTCACTAAGGAGAGAGAGAGAGAGAGACAGGAAGAGAGAGAGCAAGAGAGCTGAGGCTGACAGCGAACCCGGATCCTCCGGTCTCCGCCTCCTAAAGTATTGGGATTACAAGCGTGCGCCACCACGCCCGGCTCCGTGCTACTTTTTTTTGAGCACACACATGACTTTGTTTTATAGATGTAGCCTGTTCTTTCTTTCGCTCATCAATAGAGCATAAACACCTCACCAGATTAATATTTATTCTTTTACCATGTAGATACCACACGTTACTTAATCTTCTTTGTTTAGTTCTAATGTTTCATTATCCTGTGATAAGCATCTTTTAAAACTTTTTTGGGGGGGTACTGGGGATGAACGAAAAGGCATTCTACCTCCAAGCTACACCCCAAGCCCGATTTTATTTCTTATTTGGAAACAGGGTCTCGCTAGGTTGCTGACAGACTCACTAAGTTGCCTAGGCTGGCTTTGAACCTGCGATCCTCCTGTCTCAGTCTCCCAAGTAGTGGGATTACAAACATGCACCACCATGCCCGGCTCAAAACATTTTTATACTTTTGTTGGAGCATTATAATTATACATCATAGTGAGATTCAAAGTGATACATAAATACATGTACACATCACTTGGTGTATTAAGCTTCTTTATTCATGTATCTTTGTTGGCATTTCTTTTATAATTTCC
This sequence comes from Glis glis, assembly GCA_004027185.1. Taxonomy (NCBI): domain Eukaryota; kingdom Metazoa; phylum Chordata; class Mammalia; order Rodentia; family Gliridae; genus Glis; species Glis glis. The sequence goes on along the minus strand of PVJS01039963.1, from coordinate 7,200 downwards.
TGAGGATAAATTCTGAAAAATAGAATTCTTGAATCAAAAAGAATGTGTACCTTTAAAAAAATAAGAGTAGGTCAGGCATGGTGACGCACACTTGTAATCCCAGTACGTGGGAGGCTGAGATAGGAGGATCGCAGGTTCGCAGCCAGCCTCAGCTACTTAGTGAGGCCCTCCGCAACCTAGTAAGACCCTGTTTCAAAATAAAGAATTAAGCCGGGCGTGGTGGCGCACGCTTGTAATCCCAGTACTTGGGAGGCTGAGACTGGAGGATCTGGGTTTGCGGCCAGCCTCAGCTACTTAGTGAGGCCCTCCGCAACTTAGTGAGACCCTGTTTCAAAATAAAGAATAAAAAATAGGGCTGGGGATGTAGTTTGGATATAGAATGCCCCTGGGTTCAATCCCCATATTATGATAATAATAATAATAATAATAATAATAATATAGGTTAACCTAATCAGTGTTATTTATGTAGAAAATGAAAACTTAGCCTACAGTCCTCCAGCCTGGTCCCAGTGCTGCGGGCTGGGTGACCTGCATGGCCGGGTCACCAGAGCATATTGGGAAGCAGACGTTCAGAACATAGAACTCTGAGCTGCACCATCTGGGTTCTGGTTCTGGTTCTGGCCCCACCACTTACCAGTGACTTACCTTGGCAAGTCACATTAATGTTCCTGGCCTCCATTTCTTAATCTGTAAAATGGAGACAAGCCAGGCATGGTGGTGCACACCTATAATCCTAGTACTTGGGAGGCTGAAACAGGAGGATTGCAGGTTCAAGATCAGCCTTGGGCCGGGCGTGGTGGCGCACGCTTGTAATCCCACTACTTTGGGAGGCAGAGACCAGAGGATCCGGGTTCGCGGCCAGCCTCAGCTCTCTCTCTCTCTCTCTCTCTTTCTCTCTCCCTGTCTCTCTCTCTCTCTTTCTCTCTCCCTGTCTCTCTCTCTCTCTCTCTCTCTACTTAGTGAGGCCCTCTGCAACTTCGTGAGACCCGGTTTCAAAATAAAGTATAAAAAAAAATAGGGCCGGGTGTGTAGTGCAGAGGTAGAATGCCCCTGGGTTCAATCCCCGGTACCGCAAAAAAAAAAAAAAAAAGAGAGACAGGAGGCTGGTCAAAAAAAAGAAAGAAATCGAGACACAGTCTTATAATTTAATAGAACACTAACAGTATACACTCATAAAAAGAATACCTGGATTCATATTTACTGATACACAAAGAGTAAATTATGTGAAAAATAGATATAAAATAATAATAAATATTTATACAGCACTTGCTATGTGTCAGAGGCTATTCTAAGCTTTTTACATAGAGAAATTCATTTCATTTTTTACTACAATTTTATGAGGAGAGTGCTTTTATTGTTCTCATTTTATTTTACTTTTATTTTGTAATATTGGGGATGGAACCCAGGGGCATTCTACCTCTGAGCTACACCCCCAGCCCTATTTTATTCTTTTATTTTGAAACAGGGTCTCAAGTAGCTGAGGCTGGCCTTGAACCTGTGATTCTCCTTTCTTAGCCTCCCAAGTATTGGGATTACAAGTGTATGCCACCACTCCCGGCTATCCCTATTATATTTTATTTTATTTTTTGTGTGTGCTACAGGGGATTGAACCTAGGGGCGTTCTACCTCTGAGCTACACCCCCAGCCCTTTTTACTTTTTATTCTGAAACAGGGTCTCACTAAGTTGCCAAGGCTAATCTTTTTTTTTTTTTTTTTTTTTTTGCAGAACTGGGGATTGAACCCAGGGGCATTCTACCTCCGAGCTATAGCCCCAGCCCTATTTTTTGTTCTTTATTTTGAAACAGGGTCTCACTAAGTTGCGGAGGCTTCACTAAGTAGCTGAGGCTGGCTGCGAACCTGGATCCTCAGGTCTCAGCCTCCCAAGTACTGGGATTACAAGTGTGTGCCACCACACCCGGCTGCCAAGTCTGATCTTTTTTTTTTTTTTTTTCGGTACCGGGGATTGAACCCAGGGGCGTTCTACCTCTGC
>PVJS01039962.1:0-18667 GCA_004027185.1 Glis glis | reverse complement strand
TGTGTGTGTGTGTGTGTGTGTGTGTGTGTGTGTGTGTGGTATTGGGTATTGAACCCAGGGGCATTCTACCTCCAAGCTATACCCCCAGTCCTTTTTAATTTTTGTTTGAAACGGTCTCGCTAGGTTGCTGAGAGTCTAGCTAGTTTCTGAGGCTGTCCTTGAACCTGTGATCCTCCTGTTTCAGCCTCCCAAGTACTGGGATTACAAGTGTGTACCACCATGCCTGGCCGTAGCCTTGATACCTTTTTGAAGAGTACTGGCCAGTTATACTGTAGAATGTCCCCTCAATTCCTTTAGTACTTTCTAGTAATAAGATTTAAGTAAAGCATTTTGGGGAGAAAATATCATACAAGTGGAGCTTTACTCTTTACACCATATCAGGTGGTAGATGAAGTCAACATGTCTATTACTGTGATGTTAACTTTTGATCGTTTGGCTACAGTGGCATCAGCCAAGTTTTCCACTGTAAAGTTACTATTGCAGCCAGGGGTGGTAGCACATGCTTGTAATCCCAGTACTTGGGAGGCTGAGACAGGAGGATTGCAGGTTCATGGCCAGGCTCAGCAACTTAGCAAGACTGTCCACAACTTAGTGAGACCCTGTTTCAAAGTTACACACACACACACACACACACTTACTATTGCATTCTTTTGTGTGTGTGTGTGTATGTGTGTTTTACTGGGGATTGAACCCAGGGGCATTCTACCTCTGAGCTAGACCCCTAGCCCTATTTTATTTTTTAGTTTGAAACAGGGTCTCACTAAGTTGCTGAGGCACTTGTGAACCTGTTATCCTCTTGTTTCAGCCTCCCAAGTACTGGGATCACAGGCATCTCCCACCATGCCCGGCTTGCATAAAGCTTTTAATATCATGCATGCTGTTGAATACATTAGCAGTTTGTTCTTTTTATTGCTGAATAGTCTTCATTGTATGAATAAACCATAACTTGTTTGGTTATTTACAAGCTGATAGGCATTTGGTTTCCTTCTAGTTTGGGGCCTGGTACTCCTTGATAGCTTAGGTATCCTCCTGATCATACACCAGGTCACAAAACATCACATCAGACAAAGCCACCCCTGACCACCATGGATTAGGACAACAGGACCACTCAGTTATCATGTCTGAACTCAGACACAAACAGCATTGTGTAAACTACATAAAGGACCAAACGCCTTCCCATCCTGGCTAGTATGAGGGACTGCGGCTTCCTGATCATTCCAGCATCAGCCTCACCTCATTCCTTCCACCTTTTACATAAGACTTATTAGAATATCCCATCAAAGTAGCCTGCTTCCTAACAGCAGAAAATCTGGGACAAAGCCCCATTTCCATGAACCCTTCCCAACGTGACAACACAAGCCCATTCTGATTTTGTGTGTGTGTGCATGTATGTGTAATAAGATGTATATAACAAAGCTTACCATCCTAACCATTTTAAAAGAACTATTAGTACTTGGGAAGCTGAGGCAGGAGGATCTCAAGTTCAGGGCTTGGCAATTTAACAAGACCCTGTTTGAAAATAAAAAGTAAAAAAGACTGGGGGTGTAGTTCAGGGGTAAAGCACCCCTGAGTTCAATACCCAGTTAAACACACACACACACACACACACACACACACTTACTGTTAAGTACACTTACATTGTTACACAACAATTTCTAGAACTCTTCATCTTGTAAAACTGAAACTCCTTCCCCATTATTTTTAAGTACTTTAAGTATAATTTACATATAGTAAAATGAACCCTTTTTTAGTGTGGAGTCCTACGAGTTTTGATAGATGCTGTCATGTTATTGCCACAGTAATCATGATGTAGGACAAGTCCATCACCCCTAGCCCCTCATGTCCCTTTTGCATTCACTCTTCCCCCTTCTGACAGCCACAAATATATTTTCTGTCCCCATAGTGTTTATTCAAGAATATATAAGTAGAATCCTACTTTTTATGGCAGCCATGTTGCATATTGTGAATGTGACCTTGTTTCTTGAACTTTTCCCCTATAGAGGGGCATTGAGGTTGCTTTTAGATTTGCTGTTAACTGCAGTAGACTAATATCCATAAATAAGTCATTTTTGATTGGTCCAAATATCTTTTTCTGTGTTCATTTTCCTTTTATAAAATTCCTCAAGTAGCCAGGTGTGGTGGCACACACTTATAATCCCAGTACTTGGGAGGCTGAGACAGGAGGATTGCAAGTTCGCGGCCAGCTTCAGCTACTTAGTGAGGCCCTCTGCAACTTAGTGAGACCCTGTTTCAAAATAAAGAATAAAAAATAGGGCTGGGGGTGTAGCTCAGAGGTAGAATGCCCCTGGGTTCAATCCCAGGTACCGCAAAAAAAAAAAAATCCTCAAGTATAGGTAAATAAATCTGAATACGGCTTAAGACTCATGAGTTTCTCTAACTCAATGTCATCTTAATCCCATTTGTTGTCATGGTGCACATCTTCCCTGCCTAGTTCAGTTCTCAGAAGTCACATTCTCATAAAACTAGACCTGGACTTTGACCAAAAGTTTAGAGACTTTTTTTTTTGTTTTGTTTTGTTTTTGTTTTTGTTTTTATGCAGTTGCAGAGGGCCTCACTAAGTTGTGGAGGGCCTCACTAAGTAGCTGAGGCTGGCCTCGAACCTGTGATCCTCCCGTCTCAGCCTCCCAAGTACTGGGATTACAAGCATGCGCCACCATGCCCGGCTTTTCACAATATTTTTACAATGGGACGTAACCCCATTGTAAATCCAGGAGCATCTGGGTGTATATATATATGTGTGTGCATGTGTGTAAGAATGTCCTTCACAATACATGCACACACACCCTTGAATATTTTCTGATTGTTTCTATTATGTTTTCTGATTTTTCTCAAGCCCGCCTAGAGAACTAGTACTTGAAGAAGAACCTGATGAGACCTCTTCTGATTGGCCCTCGCCGATTAATTTCCCAGCTGTGTTATGGACTGAAGCCTCCAGCCTCCGCCCAAAGCAAGATTTGCCTGACCATGGCGCGTCCAAGTTCAGGCAAGTCGTGCTTCATCCTCTGTCTCCTCCCCAGTGGCTGAGAAGTTCCCGAGCATTCCTACAGCTCAGGGGACATCTGGATCAAAGTAGGTGTCAGGCAGGAATTAGGACAAAGCCACCCTGTCCTCTTCTCTTTTGGACAAGTCCTTTCCAGGCAGGGTCAGAACTACTCTCTTACTCCTCAAGTGAAGTTCACTTAGGTAATTTTGTTGCTTCTCCCAGACTGTTTGCATTCAAGCTTCTCAAACATGATTGTTTGTTTGCAGTGCTGGGGATGGAAACCAGGGCTTGTGCATGCCAGGCCAGGGCTGTGCCACTGAATTGTCCTTCTAGCCCCAGAAAATGTATTTTTAAAGAGATTTCTCATTGCATTAACATTACTGAATTTTGCATCCTGTTTTCTAAGAACCAATATTGACTTTTTTATTTGTTTGTAGAAGTTGCTTAACGTGATGCCTTAATAGAAGTCACCCAGACTCAGGGATATATTTGTCAGGAAATCATAGCATGTCCCTGAGGAGTGCAAAAGACTTTTCAGGCTAGGGATTGTTATGGGGTGAATTTTGAAGTCCTTAGAGATATTCAGAGGGCTTGAACCCAGGAGTTACCTAAATAGTTCCTAGAAAAGTACTAGGAGATTAGATCAGATTAGAATTTCTAATCCTCCCAGATTGAGTTTCTTTTCCTAAATTCCTCCATGCTGGGTAGCTTTGGTCTCCAGGTAGACCTTATTTTTCTCACCAGTCTCTCTGAAAGGGGCGTGTGTCAGCCAGGACTTCAGTGTGATCAGCTGGCAGGGTGTTGGGTGGGTTTTATCAGAAGGCAACAGAAGCTTCGTTTCTTTCAGCCTGCTAAAGCCCCCGTTTCTGTAAGATGCTGTACACCCACCAGGCCATGCGAGCTGGTGACGTCATGGTCTAAGAGTGATTTTTGTGTATCTCGAAGTATAATTTAATACAAGATCAAGTTTCAGATATAGACAATTGATCTGGGATAGGAATCTCCAACGGTACACTGGGTTGATACAGACTTCACTCCCTGTTTAGATATGGCAGATTTCCGGAAGTGTTTTGCAAAGGCAAAGCACATAGCGGTCATCTCGGGGGCTGGCATTAGTGCTGAAAGTGGGATTCCAACTTTCAGAGGAGCCGGAGGCTACTGGAGGAAATGGCAAGCTCAGGTGAGTAGTGCTTTCCAGAGCACTGGAAGGTTTTTCTGAATGACTCCATAACAGAGTTTGACTCAGAATCTGTACCAGTGCCTAAAACCCAGAGGGACACGTTTTGAAATTAACTTTGACCTTTTTGTCTTGTTGATTTGGGTGGGCATCAGCATGTAGTCCCTATGATAAAGATCTCAAGTTTAGGCAAAGCAGTCACTTTCTTTACCTTGTAGATATGAATAGATTACATTAGTTCAGATAAAAATTAAATTTCTTAGCCAGTGTTGTGGCTCACGCCTGTAATCCCAGTACTTAGGAGGCTAAGACAGGAAGATCACAGGTTCTAGGCCAGCCTCAGCAACTTAGTGAGATTCTTAGCAACCTAGTGAGACCCTGTTTCAAAACAAAAAAAGTAAAAAGGCTGGGGGTGTGGCTCAGGATGCCCTCGGGTTCAATCCCCAGTAACACACATGCAGACAGACACATTCACACACACGAATTAAATTTCTTCTACTAATCATATTAAAGTGGAATCAGAAAACCTTGATTAACACAATTCTTTGCTTTTCTAAAGATAATTATGGATTTTTGAAGTTTCTGTGAAGTGTTTATATTAAAATTAAAGTTGAATCATTGAAGGCTTAGAGCTTGATGTTTAAACATTTATATGAAGGCCATTAGAATATAAGTTCTATGAGGGTATGGATCTGGTTTTTTAATTTCAGTTTTTATTGAGATATACATACAGCAAAACTCCTATTTTTTTTCTTTTCTTTTCTTTTTTTGTACTGGGGATTGAACCCAGGGACATTATACCTTCAGGCTACACCCTCAGCCCTTTTTATTTTTTATTTTGAAACAGGGCCTCGCTAGGTTACTGAGAGTCTTTCTATGTTGCTGAGACTGGCTTCGAACCTGCGATCTTCCTGTCTCAACATCCCAAGTCACCCATGCCTGGCTACCACACTGCTTTTCAAAATTAGCATTATGGGGGCAGGATTTACATAGAAAAAATGCATACATGTATGTCATGTGTACAGTTTGCTGAGTTTTGAAAGGTGTGTGCACCTGAGATAACACCATCCCCACAAGCAAGATGAAGAATGCTTCTGTCACTGGTTAGGGTCTCCCTGTGCCCTTCCCATCCACTCCAGCCCTAGACGGCCCCTGTGCTGTGTGTTCACCAGAGGGGAGATTGATCTCTTCTAGAAGAGCTCCCGTACCTTAAAGTACGAATACTTTGATATTGTTAATATATATGCTGTTTTTTTACATACATGGATGTGTAGTTGTGTGTATGTGTAGTTGTGTGCATTTATGTATGTAATTGTGTGTATGTGTAGTTGTATGTGTGTGTCATTTATATGCATATGTGTAGTTGTGTGTATAGTTTGTGTGTGTATGTGTAGTGCATGTTTTTGTAGTTGTATATAGATGTGTGTATATGTATGTGTAGTGTGTGTGTGTGTGTGTGTGTGTGTGTAGCTCTAATTAGAGTTATAAAAACCAGGTTTCTCAATTATGACCATTGTACCTCACTTGGGCATTTTGCACTTCATGTTTTTCCTGGGCTTACCTCAAAATAAGATTGACTTAATGTATTCTGGGGCTCTGTGAAAAAGCAGATTCTACCCGGCGTACCTTGCGGCCTCTCACTTAGCTTATGTTCCAGACTACCTGGGGGCGAGTTACCTTGCCCTGTCATCAGCGTAGAAAGAGCAACTTCTCCCAGGTCCAGGTTCACTGCAGGACAGGGACCTCAGCTCCTGCCTCACAGCCTGAACCTAAAGAAGATGTGACCAGCCTCGGCCTGGTGGTGTCTTGAGAAGTTCGGCACCTGGCTGCAACTCCCCTCCCTGACCCGCCTCCTCTCCCTCCAGGACCTGGCCACCCCGCAGGCCTTTGTCCGCAACCCGTCGCAGGTGTGGGAATTCTACCACTACCGGCGTGAGGTCGTACTGACCAAGGAGCCCAACCCTGGGCACCTGGCCCTCGCTGAGTGTGAGGCCCGGCTGCGTGACCAGGGCCGGCGGCTCATAGTCATCACGCAGAACATTGATGAGCTGCACCGCAGGGCTGGCACCAAGAACCTTCTGGAAATCCACGGTGAGGGAACCATACTTAAACCCCATGTGCTGCCTCATCCCCAGCTGACACTCCTTCCCTAGGATGCTGTGACACTCTGCTCAGGGACGCACTGATGCCCTGTGGCACTCCAGCAGCAGGGGGACCACCCTGACCACTAGTGTTACTCAACAAGCCTGCGCCAGCATAACCAGTGTGTCACATCTGTTGTCTAGCCAGCCAGTAATAAGTCAGCTTTCTATTAGTGTAACAAAATGCCTGATATAATCAACTTAAAAAGAGAAAAGGTTTATTTTGGTTCACAGTTTTGTAGGTTTCAGTCTATGGTCAGGCAGACCCATTGACTTGTGGCAAGGCAGCGTGTCATGGCAGGGAGCACATGTAGAGCAAGCAGCTCATCTTATCACAGCTGGAAAGCAAAGAGGGAGGAAGAGGAGGGGCCAGGGAGGGTCTCACTAACCCCTTCAAGGACACACCCCCAATGACCTAACTTTCTCCCACTAGGCCCCGCCTCCTAAAGGCTCCACCACCTGCCAGTAGTACCAAGCTGAGGACCAAGCCTTTAACACATGGGCCTTTGGGGAACACTCCTCATCCAAACTCTGGCACACCTTTTAGACACGGAGAGAATCGCTCTTGATTATACTGAATTCTGGACTTGCTGCACTTGTGTTTTTCAGGTACCTTATTTAAAACTCGATGCACCTCTTGTGGAGCCGTGGTTGAGAATTACAAGAGTCCAATTTGTCCAGCTTTATTAGGAAAAGGGTAAGGATATTGCACTATAGACTAAATATATGCTTTTTTCTACTTTAATTTGAACATAAATGTGAGGAGATTGAACCTTCATCCATGAGAAGTAAGACTAGAAATAGTACAGACATAAAAGAAAGACTTTGCTCATAATCTGGGTATTAAATAAAAACTATAGGATGACAAACTATATGCCATGTGCTCACAACTTTTTATTTAAACACATGTACATACTCCATGTTTATGTATCTCGATATTATCTAAAAGACCAGAAGAAAATAAAACAAAATGTTAGCGGTCAGTATCAGGAATAGAGGAATCATGGCTAATTTTTATTTCTTTATGCCATTCTGAGTTTTCCAACATTTATACTATGAATATGTATTATTGTTATAATTAGGAAAAATTCAAGACTGGACTCAAAATATTGAGAAAAGTTCTACTTAGCCACTTTAGGACAGTATACATTTATATAAGTAATATACTAATATAATGTGATTGCAGAAGATTAAAATGGTGATGAAGTAGAAGGTAAGTCATGGAACTCCCCTTTAGCACACCTGGTCACCCCCACCTCTCCCCTACACAAATTCTGTCTCTTGAATTATCATTTGGAGTCCATCCTTCTAGTACCCTTCTAAGTTTGCGTGCATTAGTTAGACATCTGTACCATAGACTACCTCGGGCTTATGTTATTTCTTTGTTCTTTGATTACATCGATGACATTCTTTCTTTTCTAATATTTGCTTCAGTGCCCCAGAGCCTGGAACTGAAGATGCCAGAATTCCAGTTGAGAAACTTCCCCGGTGGGTAAAAAAACTTTGATTGGCATTTGGTGTTCCAGATTGCAAAAGAAAAGAACAGTAGGAATCAAAACCTAAACATATATTTAGTGAAATGTCTCTTAAATATACCAATGCACAAATGCAGAAACTAGCCCTGACCCATGAGGCCAAGGGCAGAAGGACAAGAGATCAACCAAAAAACATCTTCTTTGCAGCCCTCCCCCCTTTTTTAGAGCCAGGTCTCATTATGTTGCCCAGGCTGGCCAGATTCCTGGGCTCCAGCCATTCTCCTGCCTTAGCCTCTGGAGTAGACGGAACGACTGCGTGTCCCACCATGCCCAGCTCTAGCCCCTTTTTACTTTGTTTTCTGGCAAACAATTTGAAGTCCAAAAAGTTTCTTGAACTGTTATATGACAGATGGTTATCCAGTGCATGGAAGCACGGAGGCCCGCTTCCTGTTATTAGTCGATAAATGTTAGCTGCCGATCTTTTCCTTATCCTCCTCTTTTTTCTTTTCCTTGTTCTCAATACTATTTTGTGTGTGTGTGTGTGCGGTACCGGGGATTGAACCCGGAGGGGTTCTACCTCCGCGCTACACCCCCGGCCCTATTTTTTATACTTTATTTTGAAACCGGGTCTCACAAAGTTGCGGAGGGCCTCACTAAGTAGCTGAGGCTGGCCTCGAACCCGATCTCCACCTCCCAAGTACAGGGATTGCAAGCATGCACCACCACGCCCGGCCTCAATACTATTAATGCAAAGTTAGGGAGGCAGTAAAGGTCTTGCAAAAAAATCACAGGACCAAACAGATTTTTTCTAGATAACAATAATTATTTTTTTAAAAACCCTAGAAAAATTTTTACATCAGTTTTTCAAAACTAGACATTGAAATGGCACTTCCAAGTGTTTCATAGAATAATGCAATCCATGCGGTGTTAGTAGTAGGCATTACTTGGGGAAAAAAAGATGTCATGTGTTCAAATAAATATGGAAGCATTATATTAATTAAAATTAAAATGCATTTGCTTTACTGCAGGACTTCTCAGAGCACTTAATATGCTAAAAGTACATTATTGCTTTCTAAAATGTGGTTATAATATGTTAACATTTCTCTGGTTTATTTTAACCAAAGTATTTTTTTTATCTTCCTTATAAGGGTTTTCCTTACTAAATTCTTAATTTAGTAATGAACTGGGGGTTCCTGAGTAGGGGATGATTTAATGAAAACGGTGTTTGGGGAGATGATTTTGAAAGCACATGTAAGACGACCTCCAGGTAGGAGGAGTCAAAGACGAGAGTTGTTAGTAATAGACCCCGGAGAGCCTGGCTCTAGGCAGGTCTCAAGGAAGAAGTGCATCTGAGGAAAAACCCAGAGGTCACTGACGAAATTAGGGGATGATTCGAGTACTGAAGGCAAAGTGAGGCCAGTATTACACCCAGGTCCCAGTCATCGTGCCAGTGAGTGTAATGGGGGTAACTGGGAAAGAAGGAGCATTTTAGTAAGAGAAGGCCAAGCTCGTCTGAAACCTGTCCACACAGCTTAGAGGACAGAGCCAGGTACAAACAGAACAGAACAGCACAACTTCACACTTCATATCCAGGACAAGTTTGTAGGGGGGAAGGAGGACCAGCCCTGACCCATGCGGATGCCCTGGGTTCGGGGTGGCCCCCAGGCTTCTTCACCCTGCCTGGTGCACCGCCTGCCAGTCTGGCTGGGGGTGACCTAAGGATGGCATTCTTCCAGGTGTGAAGAGGCGGGGTGCGGGGGCTTGCTGCGACCCCACGTGGTGTGGTTTGGAGAGAACCTGGACCCTGCCGTTCTGGAGGAGGTGGACAGAGAGCTGGCCATCTGTGACTTGTGTCTAGTGGTAGGTCGCACCTTCCCTACTCCTGGGGATTCTATGAGGCACTGAAGACAGGAGTAGAGTTTGTCGTTGAGTGATGTGTGTGGAGAGGTGTTTTGGTGTCCTAGAAAAACTAAGGAACAGTGAATAAAAATTGAACTTAAGATATGAAACTATTTGACACCATATCTTGAGCATCTCAAAACCACCCATGCAAAAAAAAAAAAAAAGAAAAACAAGGAACATATTATCGATTCAGATTTTAAACATACTACATGCTCATTATTAAATTTCACCAGTAAAATACAAAAAAGTCAAATTATAAAAAGGAAATTATAAATCACCCATGAGCTGGGCATGGTGGTGCATGCCTGTAATCCCAGTACTTGGGAGGCTGAGACAGGAGGATTGCAGGTTTGAGGACAGCCTCAGCAAGTAGTGAGACTCTCATCAACCTAGCGAGACCCTGTTTCAAAATAAAAATAAAATAGGGCTGGGGGTGTAGCTCAGAGATAGAATGCCTCTGGGTTCAATTCCCAGTACCAAATAATAAAATAAATAAATAAAAATAAGTCACCCATAATTCTACCATCCAGAAATAGTCACTGTCAGCATTTTGGTATGTTTTCTTCTAGACCAGGGAGGAGCAAACTGCAGCCTAGAGGCCCAAGTTGGTCGGCACCCTGTCTTGTGAATAAAGTAGTATTAGGAGATAGATGACGGCCACTTTTCTGCATACTGTGGGTGCTTTCACACTCTAAGGGCAGAGTAGAGTCCAGTGACAGAGACCAAAGAGTCTCTGACCTGCCAAGTCTAAAAAATTTACTGTATGACCCTTTTTAGAAAATGTCTGCCCACCTCTGATCTAGACCTTTCCTTATATAGACACACACATATTAATTACAATTAAAAATCAATTTAATGATTCATATTTTGTCTGTACCTGCTTTATTTACTTAGCATATTCCAAGTCAGTACATCCGAATCTGTATCATTTTTTTTGTTTTTGTTTTTGGTACTGGGGATTGAACCCAGGGACATTCTACCTTTGAGCCACGCCCCCCAGTCCTTTTTAAAAATTTTTTATTTTGAAACATGGTCTTGCTAAGTTGCTGAGGGTCTCTCTAGGTTACTGAGGTTGTCCTCGAACCTGTGATCTTCCTGTCTCAGCCTCCTAAATCCTAGGATTACAGGCATGTGCCACCACACCCAGTTTATATCACCTTTTAATTGACTGCATGATTTTATATTATATGGATATAAACTGATATATTTAGCTAACCCTCTATTGCTGGACATTTGGGCTGTTTCAAATTGTGATTTTTAAACAATGCTGTAGTGACTATCCTTAGATATAAATCCTAGTATATGCTCTTCAAATTATTTCTCAGTACACATTTCCTAGAAGTGCAATGAATTGGAAAAAATAGATGCATATTTCAAAATTTTCTTAGTATGCCTTTAAAAGCAGAGGTACTTTCTTGTGGATGCATTTAGTCAATATTTCATTGAGTGCATCCCAGTGTCGAATATCGTATCAGTGTTCATGATGATCGTTCAGTGAGAAAAGTTGGTTTACAAGTGTGCCCAGGTCTTTCCATTCCTATAAAGGATGTTTCTAAATAAGTATATTTGTATAAGAATAAACCTGAAGGGATACATATCAAAATGTTAACCATGGCTGTCTTGCGGTAGGAAGATGATGGGTGACATATGTATGTTTTTTCTTTGTATTTCCTAACTTAAAATAAAGAACATGGCTGATTTGTGTAACTTGTAGAACCACACCCCAAAACATGTTGATCGGGTCATTTCTCTGCCACTCTGTCCACTTGCCTGACCCTCCTTTTTGTATCACACATTCTCCCCAAATATAGTAATTAACCAAAGAGATGCCTCCTTCTATTTGTTCCTTGGACATCCTCCACTTGATCTCAACCGGCTTAGCTTTTTTTTTTTTTAATTTTTTTTATTTTTGCGGTACCGGGGATTGAACACAGGGGCGTTCTACCTCCGCGCTACACCCCCGGCCCTATTTTTTATACTTTTTATTTTGAAACCAGGTCTCTCAAAGTTGCGGAGGGCCTCACTAAGGAGAGAGAGAGAGAGAGAGAGAGAGAGCGAGCTGAGGCTGGCCGCGAACCCAGATCCTCCGGTCTCCGCCTCCCAAAGTACTGGGATTACAAGCGTGCGCCACCACGCCCGGCCCGGCTTAGCTTTTCACACCTACAACCATAGACATACCTGAATTTATGTAAGTTTTTCTGAAGAAGTGTTTCTTCTCCCCATAGTGTGGTCATTGTCCCTTTCCATGTTGGCTTTGTAGGTGGGAACTTCCTCTGTGGTCTACCCAGCCGCCATGTTTGCCCCCCAGGTGGCTGCTAGGGGAGTGCCAGTGGCGGAATTTAACACGGAGACCACCCCAGCAACAAACAGATTCAGGTACAGGGGTAACCAAGGTGGGCGATGGAGGTGGAGGGCAGACTGGGATATGTCATCTCAACAGAGTTTACTTAATGTTCTATTTTTTAAATGGGGAGGAGGGAGTTTGTATTTTCTTAATTGGTCTAAAGTTGTTTTTATCGAAGAACAAAATATCACAAAATGCTGATTAGCGGGAATGTATTTTTTTACACAGGATTTGCCATGCGGCTTTTGTATTTTCACGTTGTGAAAGGGCTTTGACTCTTTAGACCTTACTTTCTATTTCCGTATTTTTAAACTAGATTTGGTAACAGCCTTTAGATGTAGGAAAGCAGTGATCACCGAGCAGGATGGGAAATGAGAGCTTCATTATCTACTGTTCTCATTGTGAGGCCACCTGGGCGTATTCCTCTTAGGTCTAATCTCCAAGAATATTTGTGGCCATTGTGTGATACCTGATCCTGTTTTCTAAATTTGTTTGGAAAGTGTAGTTCATTGTAGTATGCTTTTTTTTTTGCAGTACCAGGGATTGAGCCCAGGGGCATTCTAGCACAGGATTACGAGCATGCACCACCACGTCCAGCTAGTAGTATGCATTTTTAAGACTCATTCCAGGTTCCACATTACGCCTTTTCTCTTGTTTCATTGTTTTTCTCACCCCTACTTTTTTGGCTTTCACTTCTAAATCTTGCCAGAAGACTTAATTCCTTTCTAGAACAAGGTAGAATATAAATAAATAATAAATAAGTAGAAATAAACAAAACAGGGAACTTCACTGAAACTTCTTGTCATTAATCCGTGGCTTTCTGCCGAGGCTGCATATTTTCACTTAAAAGCATTGGGCCAATCTGGGCATGATGGTGCATGCTTGTAATCCCAGTGCTTGGGAGGCTGAGACAGGAGGATCGCAGGTTTGCGACCAGCCTCAGCTACTTAGTGAGGCTCTCCACAGCTTAGTGGGACCCTGTTTCAAAATAAAGAAAAAAATAGGGCTGGGGGTGTAGCTTAGAGGTAGAATGCCCCTGGGTTCAATCCCCAGTACTGTGAGGAAAAAAAAAAAATTGGGCCAAAAGATCTAAAAAGATATTTCTACAAATATACATACATGGCCAATAAGTATATTACAATGATGTTCCGCATCATTAGTCATTAGGGAAATGCAAAATAAAACCACTTTATACTGACCAGGATGGATGGAAACAGTACAGTCCTTGTTTTAGGATAATGGTAAGAAGGAATGAGAAGTGAGTACTAATGGGTGTAAGTTTTCCTTTTGGGTTGAAGAAAATGTTCTTCCTTTTGGGTTGATAAAAATGTTCTAACATTGATTGTGGTGATGGTTGTACATTCTGTAAATATACCCCCCATACACAAATCATTGAATTATACATTTTAAATAGGTAGACTATGTAAATCATAAAAAAATTAAATTGTCTTCTAACTTATCCACTGAAAATTGGACAGAAGGGCCCCCTCTAATTTGCATTGTAGCAATATGTGTGACAGCTAGACTGCTTAGTGTCATTAGAAGTCACATCAGAGCCAGGAAACTCAGCCCCTTCTGAAGGACCATCAGAACAATGATGAGTAGGACGGGATGCCCTTTCTGAAGTAGGCCATGAGCTACTTCCCAATGCGGTTCTTCTCATGTGCTTTATTTTCAGTCATTTGTTCTCCATCTCATCTCTAATGATTATAAAGAATTGAAAAGGCCAGGTGTGGTGGCGCACGCTTGTAATCCCAGTACTTTGGGAGGCCGAGACCGGAGGATCCCGGTTCGCGGCCAGTCTCAGCTCTCTCTCTCTCTCTCTCTCTCTCTCTCTCCCCCGTCTCTCTGTCTCTCTGTCTTTCTCTACTTAGTGAGGCCCTCCGCAACTTCGTGAGACCTGGTTTCAAAATAAAGTATAAAAAATAGGGCCGGGGGTGTAGCGCAGAGGTAGAACGCCCCTGCGTTCAATCCCCGGTACAGCAAAAAATAAACTAAACTAAACTAAATTAAAATAAAATAAATTAAATTAAATTAAATTAAATAAATAAAATAAAATAAAATAAAGAATTGAAACAAATAGTCACTGTAGAAAAGTAAGAAAATGCAGATAAGGAGAAAGAAGAAAATAAAATTTGGGTGTTTCCATAACCGAAGACTAGAGTTGGCCTTCACCTCTCCTGCTGTGGATGGACCAGCAGGGCTCGTTATCCATTGCATATGGCCGTCATGTCTCCACGAGAAGGACATTGGACATGAGGGTGCTTGCTTCCTGCAAGTTGAGAAGAGGTTCTTGGCATGTAATGCCTATCATTTCACAAGTCAAGCTTCCTAAAACCACAGACCTGCTTTAGCTGCTACTTCTTCAACCAAAATTCTTTAGCATTGTGTTGTCTCGAAAACCTGTGATCTCTCTGTTCAGACAAACGGGCTATTTGCTAGGTAGAAACTCTTAGCAACATGGCAAGCTCCTCGTTGACCACAAGAACCATCATCTGTGTGTTGGCTTCTCTGGGGAGCAGCTAAGGCTGTCTATACCATGAGTCAGAGGCATTCCCCTCATGAGTACAGCTGATCAGTGAAGCCAGCCCTGGCTTGTGGCTAAGAGTCATCGAAGCTGATGGTCAGAAGACATGCCCGCCATCATCTTCACATCTGACTCAGTTTTTCACCTGGGGATCCAACCTGAGAGCGTGTGTGTTTAAACATACAGCTTAACAATGGCAGAACTTCTTCTTACATCTCATTCTTAAACAGATTTTGACTGAACTTTAGGTCAGGAGTCAGCAAACTACTGCCGGTGGACCAAATTTGGTCCACCACCTATATTTATAAATAAAGTTTTATTGGAACACAGCTAGGGCCATATGTTTATGTATCATCTATGGCTGCTTTTATACTATACTGGCAGAGTTTGCAACAGAGACTGGTCTGCAAAGCCTAAAATATTTACTGTGTGGCCTTTTAAAGAAAAAGCTTGCCAACCACTGTTTGAGATTAATGAGAAAAAAAAAGAAAATTAGACAATCTTCCCTGCCTTTTTTTTTTTTTCAGTACCGGGGATTGAACCCAGGGGCATTCTACCTCCGTGCTACACCCCCGGCCATATTTTTTTATATTTTATTTTGAAACCGGGTCTCACGAAGTTGCGGAGGGCCTCACTAGGTAGAGAGAGACAGACAGAGACAGAGAGACAGAGAGAGAGAGAGAGAGAGAGAGAGACAGGGAAAGAGAGAGAGAGAGAGAGAGAGAGAGTAAGAGAGCTGAGGCTGGCCGTGAACCCGGATCCTCCGGTCTCTGCCTCCCAAAGTACTGGGATTACAAGCGTGTGCCACCACGCCCGGCTCTTCCCTGCTTTTTTAACCTGATTTTTTTATATTACCTGAACATTTGGTGTGTCACCTATATTATAAATTTGGACCTCATGAGGCTCTTTAGGCCTTGCACAAGTTGTTTAGATTCTTTGCCCCAGTTCTAATTTAGAAATAAAGCCATAGAATTCACTTTCCACAGAAATGTATCAATAATTTCAATGTGTTAATTAGTCCCCGTTTTGTTTTTATCATTTTCTGCATTCCAGAGGGTTGTCTTGGATGAATGCTATTACAGTAAAACTGAGGCATTTTCTGATTTAAACCTCAGTGTTTTGACCGTTAACACAAGCTCTGCTTGTGTGCAGGGCCTTTGAGCACCTGAGCCCCTCTGTGCCCTACAGCCACCAACCAGGTTGCCTTTGATTTTCTCTAATCTTTGGAATTCAGTTGAAGTCTACTATGTACCAGACACATTTTAGGTGCTTAAGATACGATATATCAGTTAAAAAAAACCTCTATCCTATGTAGATTACATTCTAGTGGTGGAGGTGGGCAGTAGTAAATATAGTGGGAAAATTCTATAGCTTGAGGGAAGATGACAAGGCTGTGGGGAAAAAAACACGGTGGATCAGGATAGTGCTTTGTCATATATTTTGATGTCAGGTAGTGCAGTGCCTCTGGCTTTATTATTTTTACTCATGATTGCTTTGACCCTTCAAGGTTTTTGGTGTGTGTGTGTGTGTGTGTGTGTGTGTGTGTGTTTATTTGTTTCTATATGAATTTTAGGATTGTTTTTATTCCTATGCAAAACAACATTGGAATTTCAATAAGAAATTTTCAACAATATTAATCCTTCCAATCCATGAACATGGGATATCGTTCCATTTTATCTATTTCAATTATGAGTTTGGCAATATAGTAACCTATAAATTACACTCTATTGTTCTGTTTCCCCTATCCATTAAATAAAATTCTCATTTATAGCACATAAATTCTAATGAATTGCATCTCTAAATTCCCTTAGTCACCCATAGTGAAGTGTTACATGTTGAGTTGTCAGGAACTATTCGGGTTGCTCTGGTGGACGCTGCTTGCTCCGTAGTCCCACCATGGAAGGTTGCTGCTTTAGGCAGCTCCCTGAAAACTATTCTGTGGTTTCTGCCACAGAAGGTCACTGTACCAGACAGCTTCCTGAAAATTGTTCCGTGGTTCCTGCCACAGAAGGTCGCTTCACCAGGCAGCTTCCTGATCAATAGTTTTCTTGCACAATAATGACACGAAGTCTGATATAATAATTTGCAGAGAATTTAATAATTGGGGGGTCGGGAAGGAGTTAGAAATGACAAATTCTCCCATCCATCTGTAGCCAGCACCTTGCTTTTATATTTTAGACAAGGCATCATAAAAGTTAATCAAACACAGAAACCAACAATTGTCACAAGTTACAATAAAGAAGGCCAGTGAGGCAGACATGTGACAAGCTTGGAGGAAGGAGGGATTAACCATCACTGGGTGGAGAGGACATCAAAGACCGCACCTTAAAGATTACACCAGGTCCCTTGGAATGTGTCTGCTTGTGGACGAATCCCATCCAGCCACATACCATGTATTTAAACTGAGCTGGTCCAAGATTATAATCTCAGTGTGCGTTCTAAGATGGTTCTCGACAAGGAACTAAAGAAGTGAACACAGAAATTCAAAATACCATAATTGTGAGGATCTGGTTTTTTCTTTTTATGTGACTAAGAAACGTGTGATTTGCTGCACTTGTACATTTATTTTGCTAACTTGTATCTCATAACTCTGTTGTATTTGGTCTTTCTGTTTAGGTTTCATTTCCAGGGACCTTGTGGAACAACTCTTCCCGAAGCCCTTGCTCGTCACGAAACAGAAACTATTTCTTAAGTGTCCTGGGGAAGGAAGAAATTATAGTATAGCAAAGAACTAGGCCACAAGGAGGAGAAATGGTCCTGTGGATGGTGAGCTGAATGTTGAAAGATCTAAAAGTATCCTCTGATTCTGTGGCTGGAGTCAACCCTGTTAACTGATTGGGTTTAGAGGTAGCAAGCAATAGCAAACATATTTGGAAGAAGTCAGAGAACTGTAAAGTTAATGTAGATTATTTGGTTTGAATGGATATAAGTGTATGTTTGCTGTGTTTGGTTGGTTTTGGGGAGGGAAAAATTTATAATTAGATTATTTAAAGAGGGTAATTAATCCTGATTGTATTTTTGCTCTTTGGACAAAGATAGAAACAGAGGGGTAAAATCCTGGTATTTAATTCTGATTTTTGCACAACTTTGACGGAAAAATAAAGTCACTTTCTACAGTAGGTAGTTTATTGTATAAAGATGTTACCCCAAAAGATGTCTTTGTTGGGAGCTCTGTCTTTTCAGTGTTCACCTTGTTTGGCTGCCTTACCTTAGAGAACATGTGATAACTTACAACAAAAACTTACAGAATGAAGGAAGAGAAACTCGACAAGGTAGAAAAAGGGATGATCCATGCCTGGATTCATGCGTCAATGATCTACTACACATCTGCCATATGATAGACATGAGACATAAAATGATTAGCAAGACCCTCTAGTTCAAGCCGGGCGTGGTGGCGCGCGCTTGTAATACCAGTACTGGGAGGCAGAGACAGGAGGGTCTCAGGTTCGAGGCCAGTGTACCCGTAACTTAGCGAGACCCAATTTCAAAACGAGAAAGAAAAAAGAAAAGAAGGAAAAAAGAAATCTGTCTAAGGTACAGAGAAGACTGCAATTAGAGATGGACAGGGTGGCCATTTCTAAGTAAATTGAGGTGCCTGATCTTAGTGGGAGTTTTTGAAGCCTAAATAGTTCTATGTGGAGAAGTGTCTATCATTAGACAGGCAAATGCAAGACAAGGGTTCAGAGAATGAGAAAAAGATCACAAAGGCAGTGTATGCCTAGAAACTATACTTGGGGAAAATTCCACTTGCGCGTATATACACATTCAATAAGTAAAGGCCATTCATTTGACAGATGCTTGCAATGGGGCAGCCCGCGGGTCAAGGTGTGCGGTGACGGCCGGAACCAGGCAGCGGTCCTCCAGTCCTGGAACAGAGCAGTGGGGAATGGCCAGAGTCGCCAGGCACACACCTGGTGCCGAGGACTTGTGTAAGGAGCTGTGCCCCTCCTTGGTGCCAGGCACACACCTGGTGCCGAGGACTTGTGTAAGGAGCTGTGCCCCTCCTTGGTGCCAGGCACACACCTGGTGCCGAGGACTTGTGTAAGGAGCTGTGCCCCTCCTTGGTGCCAGGCACACACCTGGTGCCGAGGACTTGT
>PVJS01039961.1:0-18675 GCA_004027185.1 Glis glis | reverse complement strand
GATCCTCCGGTCTCCGCCTCCCAAAGTACTGGGATTACAAGCGTGCGCCACCACGCCCGGCCAAACTTTTAAAAATAGAAAAAGTTCTTATTGAATTGAATTTATGAATTATATACTCACTGACTGGGTAACACTGATAGAAGACGAAATAATTTCAACTAACTTATAAAGTCAAGTCAAATTAACTTATCATTTCATTCTAAAATTAAATATTCTTCATAACCAATTATTTAATTAATTGGTTAACTAACTACTGAATTTACTAGGAAAAAAAATTTGTTTTAATTGACCAAGTCACTCTTCTTTTGTGTGTGTGGTACTAGGGATTGAACTCAGGAGTGTTCTACCTCTGAGCTATATCCCCCGCCTGATTTTATTTTTTATTTTGAAACAGGGTCTCACTAAGTTGCTGAGGCTAGTCTCAAACCTGAGATCCTCCTATCTCAGTCTCCCAAGTACTGAGATTACAAGTGTGCACCACCACGCCTAGTCAACAAGTCACTTTCTGAGACCATAAATAAAAACCAGCCTTTTTACTTCACTAATTATGGACACTACTATTAGGTCACCTGAAGAAAACTATATTCAGTGCTGTACCTCTACTAAAAGAAATCTTTCAACTCCTTAATTAACCAGTAAATCTAAGTCTGAAAAAATTTAATTTTTATAATAAATATGACTATAGATATAAATAACTTAGGAATAAAGTGACAGCAGTTTTATGAAATAAATGCCATGAGTTTTATAAAATAATACTCTAAGTCCTTTAGAAGAGCCCAATATGAATTAAAAATTAATAGTAGAAAAACTGCCTTAGGGTTCAGGTAGATTTTACTCTTGGGAAATTCAGATAGTGACCTATATAATGAAATTCCAAAACCTGGGTTTCAAAATACACTACACGCTACCCATATTATAATGACACTTATATTCCAAACTACTACAAACATTTAATACTCTCATAACTAAATGAAGCCATATGCTATTTGAAGCTTTCTAGAAAGATAGCAACAATGAGTTCTATGAGCGAAACCATAGGCTGTAATCTAGAAACCCACAGGTGTAGAGAGGTAGTCAGATAAGACAGGGAACAAAGGCTGGCAATATTTAAAAATCCAAGAATCAGCTGGGCATGGTGGCACACGTCTGTAATCCTAGTACTTGGGAGGTTGAGACAGAAGGATTGCAGGCTCAAGGTCAGCTTCAACAACATAGCAAGGCCCCCTGAAACTTACCCTGTTTCAAAATAAATAAATAAAATAGGGCTGGGGGTATAGCTCAGAGGTAGAATGCCCCAAGGTTCAATCCCCAGTAACACACACACACACACACACACACACACACACACACACACACACCAATAACAGAAAACAAAAAACCCCAGAGAAATGATCTTAGGTATTATTGGTATACTGAAATCATCTGTCAACCAGATTGCATAAATTTTTAAGGTCTCAGTCTCAAACATACCATAACAAAGTTAGGACAAGTTAAGGATTACAATTATCATATTAATGCAAAAATACAACCTTATTCAACATCAAACTTAAAGAAAAGTAGTATTATATTATACATACAAAAGTATACATTTGAAAAATTCTTTAGTACCTGCAATGAATACATATAGGCACATCTTCATGTTCTTGGTATTTTCTCATTAAGCTTATCATATCCAGAATAGAATCAAACGATGAAGGAACGTCATGGTCTGGCCAGTTCACATAATGAAACTGATAGAGCCTACGAGATTCCTTCATGAAAATCAGAAATTCAACAATTATGAAGACACACTTGCAAATTTTAAAGTAGTACATCTCATTTAACTGTCATTTCCAAGATATTATTGTGTAGTACTTACTACTATCCTTTTTTGTTTTGTGGTACTGGGGATTGAACTCAGGGGCATTCTACCTCTCAGCTACATGCCCAGCCCTAATATTTTTTTATTCTTTATTTTGAAACAGGGTCTCACTAAGTTTCAGAGGACCTCGCTAATTAGCTGAGGCTGGCCACGAACCCGGATCCTCCGGTCTCAGCCTCCCAAATACTGGGATTACAAGCGTGTACCACCATGCCCAGCTAACTTAGCACTATATTAAAAAAAAAAACCAAATAAGTAATAACCTGAATTTACTGACTGCTTATCACGTGTAAAGTACTGATGCTAATAGTTTCCCACATAATTTTATTTAATCTTCATAAGGAAGGTAGTATTGATACTATCTTCATATTATAGATAAGGAAACTGAGACAGGAAGATTAAATAACTTGCCTAAAGTTTCATAGGAAATGACAAGTGTGGGATCTAACCCAGGTGGTCTTACCTCCAGAAAATGCACTTTAACCATTACACTATACATATAGTATTTAACTAATCTACTTAAATGAATCAAACGTTCAAAAATATAAGCATGGTGTTCAAATCCATTATAACCAATGTGTTCAACCTCAAACCCACTTGTTTTATAATAAATCAGTTCTTTACTTTTTTTTCCCCTTTGGTACTGGGGATTGAA
The DNA here is from genome assembly GCA_004027185.1 of Glis glis. Lineage (NCBI taxonomy): Eukaryota > Metazoa > Chordata > Mammalia > Rodentia > Gliridae > Glis > Glis glis. The sequence continues at coordinate 16,159 of PVJS01039961.1, read as the reverse complement.
CCCAGGGACAATCTACCTCCAAGCTATACTCCCCACCCTATTTTATTTTTTATTTTGAAACAAGGTCTCACTAAGTTTTTGAGGCTGGCCACAAACCTGTGATCCTCCTGTCTCAACCTCTCAAGTACTAGGATTGCAGGCATGCCAACAACACACCTGGGTTTATCAATCAGTTCTTACAGTATGGTCTGGGTTACTCCCTACCTCCTCTCAGCCCTTTGGTGTGGAGTGGGGATCTATCAGTTTTAAACTATTTTCAGGCGTGGCGTGGTGGCGCACGCTTGTAATCCCAGTACTTGGGAGGCTGAGACTGGAGGATCCAGGTTCGCAGCCAGCCTCAGCTACTTAATGAAGCCCTCTGCAACCTAGTGAGACCCGTTTCCAAAATAAAGAATAAAAAATAGGACTGGGGTGTAACTTGGAAGTAGAATGTCCCTGGGTTCAATCTCAGTACCACACACACACAAAAAAAAACCCAACAAAAAACCTATTTTCATACTAAGGTTTTATATACCCTTTCTTTTAAAAGCTAGTAGAATATATGCTTATGCATTCATGTCTTAAAAAAAGCCTCAATTTCAATTATAGTAAATATTGAAAGAAATAACAACATAAATGAAAGCTCTCTAGAAGCCTCGATATTTTCTAAGAATGTAAAGGGGTCCTGATGTCACAAAATGTTTTCTGAATGGTTATTCTAGGTGTTAACAGAAAGTACAAGGCTAGGAATCTAGGCAAAACTTATGCCAATTACTGAGTAACTTTGGGTAAAGTTCTGAAGCCTTTGTATTTTCATGAATGCATTATGAAGATAGGAGGACTGATATGCCTGATACACTTCAGAAATTCAAAAAGGTACTTATAAGTATAGACAAAAAATAGCAACCAAGCTAGGCATGGTGGTGCACACCTGTAATCCCAGTACTTGGGAGGCTGAGACAGGAGAATGCCATGTTCGAGACTAGCCTCTGCAACTTAGCAAGATCCTGTTTCAATATAAAAAATTAAAAAGGCTAAGGGTGTAGCCCAAGATAGAACGCCTCTGGGTTCAATCCCCAGTACAAAAAAAAAAGAAGCAATTAAAGTATAATAAATGAGCCAGGAGAAATGGCACATGCCTGTAATCCCCAGTACCACACGCACACACAAAAAGTATAATAAATGACTCGTTTAAAGGGACATGATGAGTAAAGTGGGGGGGGGGAAGAATACTCAAACTATGTCTGCTTGTAAACAGAAAGGTAGGAGGTTATAGGTATGTTTATAGATGTGTAAGCTGTGAAAAATGATTTATTTCATGGCCAAGCTGAATTATTTATAATGGTTTAATATGATAAAAATAGACAAGGAGCCAGGTGTGGTGGCACACGCCTTTAATCCTAGTACTGAGGAGGCTGAGATAGGAGGACTGCAGGTTTGTGGCCAGCCTCAGCAACTTACTGAGACCCCGTTTCAAAATAAAAAATAAAATAGGCCAGGCGTGGTGGCGCACGCTTGTAATCCCAGTACTTTGGAAGGCGGAGACCGGAGGATCCAGGTTTGTGGCCAGCCTCAGCTCGCGCTCTCTCTCTCTCTCTCTCTCTCTCTCTCTCTCTCTCTACTTAGTGAGGCCCTCTGCAACTTCGTGAGACCCGGTTTCAAAATAAAGTATAAAAAAATAGGGCCGGGGGTGTAGCGCGGAGGTAGAATGCCCCTGGGTTCAATCCCCGGTACTGAAAAAAAAAATAAATAAATAAATAAAATAGGGCTGGGGGTGTAGCTCAAAGGTAGATGCCCCGGGTTCAATTCCAAGTATCAGAAAAAAAAAAAATAAATAAAAATAAAAGAATGAGACAAGAAAGAAGTTGACAGGCATTTCTTACAATGTCCATCAGATTTTAATCTAATTCCTTCCTAGGGAAATTATCATTTTTTTCCATGCCCAGCTACAAATTATCATTTTTTATATCGCTCTGAAATACTAAAGTCAACAACCTCACGCAAAAATAATATAAACCTAAATGAAGATTCAGATTTTTTTTGGTACTGGGGATTGAATCCATGGGCATTCTATCTCTGAGCTATACCCCCAGCCCTTTTTATTTTTTGTTTTGAAACAGGGTCTCACTAGGTTGCTGAGAGTTTCATTATGCTGCTGGGGCTATCCTTGAACCTGCGATCCTTCTGTCTCAGCCTCCCAAATACTGAGGTTTAGTTTAGATGGTGACTTATCTCTTTCTAAAAAATTATAAGGCCGGGTGTGGTGGCGCACGCTTTTAATCCCAGTACTTGGGAGGCGGAGACAGGAGGATCCGGGTTCGCGGCCAGCCTCAGCTACTTAATGAGGCCCTCCGCAACTTCGTGAGACCCGGTTTCAAAATGAAGTATAAAAAATAGGGCCAGGGGTATAGCTCGGAGGTAAAACGCTCCTGGGTTCAATCCCCGGTACCGCCAAAATAAATAAATAAATAAACTAGTAAAGGTGTGCAACAATTATTTAAGTAATACTATAATCTGCTAGCTTCAATAGAGGAAAACCATTTGCAGCAAAGACATCCAAATTATTTCAAATACAGCAAATTTAATTTAGGGAAAGTCATAATAAGTTAAAATTTATATTATTTTATTATCTAATTTGATAAGCATAATGCTCAAAATAGTAAACAAAACATTTTACCCTGAATTTCTTCATTATATTATATAACTAAAAAAAAATCAACAAATTTCCTAACTATGGAAGACAGTATACTATTTACATATCTTCCAATTGAAAGCTATTCTTAGAAATTGTCTCTAATGGAAAGTACTTACATTTTGAAACTCAAGTAACAGTGTCCTAATGAAGTAATCTGTTCTTGCTTGTTCATCTTCCTAAAGATAGAGACATCTGAGTCATTAATGAAAACATTAAAGCAACATATACACACCAAAACAAAACACGTAACGCCCACTATATAAAATTAACCTTTACAATTCTAGATATATCTGATAATTATAAAAACAACCATTTGAAAAGTTACCAATTTGTTTCTATTTTATTTATAGCTTATTTTTAAACAGAAGTGTCTATTAACCAATTACTTAATCAAGTATCTATCATCTAATAAAATCCCAGAATTGTGTAACAGAAATAATGCAAACAGAATGTCATTCTTAAGGACCTACAATCATAACCCATCTTCAACCATTTTATCTTTCCAAAAGGTTTAATGTTCCCTACCTAACACCCAACTATCAATTTAAGTGGATGACAACTGGGGAAGGAAGGGAAAAGAAAATCCCAAATTATTATTCTTAATATTTGATTACAAAACCACTTCACAAGTCTTTTACTGTCAATTAGCCAAAGTATTAGGATGAAGCCTCTACATCAGCTTGTCACTAGGCATATTATTCTTTTTATTCTTATTATTTAAAACCACAGAGAGTTTAGGATAATGACCAAACACAATAGTATATGCTATTTTATTAATAGAATATTTACTATTATTCCTGCTTTAGTTTTTGTTTTTGTTTTTGTTTGCGGTACCAGGGATTGAACCCAGGGGCGTTCTACCTCTGAGCTACACCCCCGACGCTATTATTTTTATACTTTATTTTGAAACTGGGTCTCACAAAGTTGCAGAGGGCCTCATTAAGTAGCTGAGGCTGGCCGCGAACCCGGATCCTCCGGTCTCCGCCTCCCAAGTACTGGGATTACAAGCGTGTGGCACCACGCCCGGCCTGCTTTAATTTTTGAAATCATGGTAATTTACTTTTGCAATTTTCAAATATCAATGAAGGCAGTTATAAGTTTTTTCGTGTGCACTGGGGATTGAACGCAGGGGCATTCTACCTCTGAGCTAGACCCCCCAGCCCTATTTTATTTTTTATTTTGAAACAGGGTCTCATTAAGTTGCTGAGAGCCTCGCTATGTTGCTGAGGCTGGCCTTGAACCTGTGATCCTCCTGTCTCAGTCTCCCAAGTATTGGGATTATAGGTGTGCACCACCATGCCTGGCTAAGTTTTTATTTTTAAAGGCGTATGGATAAGAACACTGGTCTAAGACTTAACTTTTTTTTTTTTGTTGTTGGAACTGGGGATTGAACCCAGGGGCATTCTACCTCTGAGCCACACACCCAGCCCTATTTTTCGTTCTTTATTTTGAAACAGGGCCTCACTAAGTTGTGGAGGACCTCACTAAGCAGCTGAGGCTGGCAGCCTCCCAAGTACTGGGATCACAAGCGTGCGCCACAACACCCGGCAGACTTAACTTTTTCTGTAAAGGATCAGATAAAAAAATGGGGAGGGGGCCTGAGAATTAAGGGGCATTCTACCTCCGAGCTACACCTCCAGCCCTTTTTAATTTTTGTTTTGAACAGGCTCTTATGAAATTGCTGAAGCTAGCCAAAACCTGGGACCCTCCTGTCTCAGACTCCCAAGTACTGGGATTACAGGTATGTACCACTACATCCAAGCCTAATTTTGGCTTTTTGGGCCACAAAGTTTCTGTCTACTCAACTTTGTTGTTGTCATAGCCAAATATGTAAATTAATGGGCATGGGTGTATTTTAATACAACTATTTATGAAATAGGTTAGTGGGATAAGCATGGTGGTGCACGCCTGTAATAACAGTACTTGGGAGGCTGAGACAGGAGGATTGCAGGTTTGCAGCCAGCCTCAGCAACTTAGTGAGACTCTGTTTAAAGAAAAAAAAAAATATATATATATATAGTCTAAGAGTGTGGCTCAGAGGTAGTATGCCCCTGGTTTTAATCCCCAATATCACAAAAGAGGTAGTGGCCAGAGCTGACCCATGGGTAGTGTGCCAACATCTAGAATAAGTGGTTGTATACAGCAACATAGGATTGAGCTCCTGCTGGCCAGTCCTTCCCTTTTCACAACTGTTTTACTTTTTTCCCTAGCCCCACACCAAGAGAGGTACAGAAATGACTGTCATTTCTCAGTCTCAAACACTCTGCCAAGTAGAAAAGATGTTAAGTTTAATATTTATTTATTTATTTATTTATTTATTTATTTATTTATTTATTTATTGGAGTACTGGGGACTGAACCCAGAGGCATTCTACTTCTGAGCTACACCCCCAGCCCTTTTGTATTTTTTGTCTTGAAACAGGGTCTCACTAGATTGCTGAGGGTCTCACTACGTTGCTGAGGCTATCCTCGAACCTGTGATTCTCCTGTTTCAGCCTCCCAAGTACTGGGATTGCAGGTGTGTGTCATATAATGGCATCTGACTTGAATGCTTTTTTTTTTTTTTGCGGTACTGGGGATGGAACCCAGGGGCATTCTACCTCCGAGCTATACCCCCAGCCCTATTTTTTATTCTTTATTTTGAAACAGGGTCTCATTAAGTTGCATAGGGACTCACTAAGTAGCTGAGGCTGGCCTCAAACCTGTGATCCTCCGGTCTCAGCCTCCCAAGTCAAGTACTGGGATGACAAGCGTGCACCACCATACCCGGCAGAATTCTATTTAAACTGGTGGCAACAAATCCTGATTTGTCCTAATACACAAGACATAACTTTCTAAAGAAAACTTCTGCTTCTTCAGCATGGATCAGTCCTGAACCTGACAAATCAAATTAGCATCTACTAATCAAATCAAACCTCTTATCAAGAGGACTTTTAATTCTTTTAGTTCAACTGAAAACCCACAGCCAGGTGTGGTGGCGCATGCCTTTAATCCTAGTACTTGGGAGGCTGAGACAGGATGATCACAGGTTTGAGGGCAGCCTTGGTAAGTAGTGATACTCTCATCAACCTAGTGAGACCTTGTTTCAAAATAAAAATAAAAAATAGGGCTGGGGGTGTAGCTTGGAGGTAGAATGCCCCTGGGTTCAATATCCAGTACCACACACACACAAAAAAGAAAATCCACTCAGAAAAATCAATTCATCTTTTTCCAGATAATAAACTATTTTACAGCTGGGTGCAGTGGCAACCTGAGTACCTGTAATACAAGTACTCAGGAGGCAGAGACAGGAGGATCCAAGGTTTAAGGATCAATCTTTACTACCAACATGGCAGTTCTCAAACTCATTTTTTTTTTTTGGTGGTACCAGGAATTTAACCTAGGGGCATTCTATTTCTGAGATACACCCCCAGCCTGATTTTATTTTTTATTTTGAATCAGGGTGTCACTAAGTTGCAAACACTATTGCTAAGTTGCTGAGATGGGCTGCAAACTTGCGATCCTACTCTCTCAGCCACCCAAGTACTGGGATTATAAACTGCACTCCCATACTCAGCTCTCAAACTCATCTTTATATATAACTGTAACAATTTGGGGGAGAATAACACAGATATGAAAGGTTAACATGACACATATAACATGATATCTGCGTTATGAAGGGTCTTTCCCATTTGACTTGAAATGCATACACCAATTTCCAAACAGATCATTCAAAGGACAGTTACTCCTGTTACTGTTATATATACACATAGTTACTGTCAATAGATATACAAAGACAAAATTGTCATGATACAAGAAAATTATACATTTAAAAAAGTCACTCCCAAAACTTCTAAATTTAAATACAGTAAAAAGACAAACATTGTTACTATTTGTTATTATAAATGTAGGTTTATATGGAATAGAGTGTTGGGCTTACATCAACTGAGGTATATATAATACTATAATTTTAATGGTTCATCAGTCTATCATGCCAATATTCTTATTAAATAACACACACACACACACACACACACACACACACACACACGAATAGGTACTTACACAAGAAATTTTAAATGGTGCAAACGTTATAGGGTCTTCTCCACACAAAGGCCAATATCGCTCACATTTTTTCTGTTGTCCAAAAAAGTTAGTAAGTAATTTGTATGGTAGTTTTTCTTAAACTTTTACAAATAGTTTGTGTCCTAGGGGTTAGCTTGCTATTTCTTCCCCAAAACAGAAAAAGTGACTTCAGTGGCAAGGAGCCAGGAGATTGCAGACATATACCAACTGTTGTTATAGATAAGCTATTGTGTCCTCTCTGAGATTAGTCATAATAACTTTATTAATATAAGAGTATAAACTGTTCATTGCTACCTGACTAGTCTACAGAGTAGACCAAAGATCTTCCTTTAGAAAAGGAAAAAACTGCTTTAAAAAAAGTATCTGGCACAAGGAGGTCCAATTAGTATAAAAGGTTCCCAGACAAGTTTTAATGTTTACAACATGACAATTGCTATAGCATCTAGCTGAATTCCCAGTAAGTGTAAAATTTGTAACATAGTGGTAAGAGCATTGTATTTGGTACCAGAAGAATTTTGCAAGTACTAATTTTACTCTTTTATTGATGATTAGTTTTTTATCTGTAAAAATGAGAATAATACTCCTTGTTTTATAGGGCTGTTGCATATACTAATTAAGAGTTTATTGCAAATGTTCTATTTATGCAACAAACCCTATACAAGCATAACATATTATTTTAACTATCCAATTCTATTTGAGATGACAAAGTATAATCAGTTTCCCCTCTTACTTTCCCATTTTAAACTGCTATAGAAATAGAACACTCAATTTTCACAGGTTTCTAATATCAAGTTCCATCATTTTAGAAAACTTGAAAAGTCCAACTTTATAGAAGGTACAGTGATTCAGATGCAGAGAAATGATGCAATTTTTATCAAGATCCAATAAAATAAAACCCTATAATTGACCATCCAGCTTTAAGACAAACCTTTTGGCAATGAGAAATGTATTAGTTCATAATATTTTCAAATTAATTTTTGACTGATATGTAAAAACATAAGTTTACAATTAGTGGGTTAATGTGATGCTTCAATACATGTATATATTGTGTAGTGTTTAAATCAGGTAAAGAATCTATCACCTTAAACATTTATCATTTCTTTATAGTAAAAACTTGCAAAATCCTTTCTTCTCGTTTTTCAGAATACACACTACATTACTATATTATCTATGGTCACCCTACTGTGTGCAACAGCACACCAGAATTTCTTGCTCCTACCTGTTAATGAATTTCTAGTTAAATTCTCATAGTTCAAATGAACTGTAAGTTGACAATATTGCTCACAGGGCAACAAAGTACAACTGTCTAGTGTGCCAACTTAGAAGAAATACTAATATTTAAGAGGCTTAAGACTACAGGTGAATTCTAAACCTCATTGCTCAGGAGAAGTTTATTAAAAATATTATTTTGAGGGTTGCTTTTTATTTTGGTCTTCTCCTTGGCAAAGTTTTATTATTTTGAAACAAACAGAAAACATATGAGATTAATTTAGGTAAGAACTGAAAGCTGCATGAACAACATGCCCCTCATTCACATGAGCAGTACATAAATGCAGATTTGTTGGTGTTTATATTTCAGGTGCAAAACTAGTAACAATTGATGCCAAAAATTATGTCCTTAAATCCCATAGATGTATGGTACCTCTAATACTACAAGATGGGTATTTGTTTCAGAGATGAGGAAACTGAAGCTAAAAGGGGACAGTGGACTGCACCATGGAAAATGCTAAAGAACAGAGGCGTCTCTGGTTTCATCATCTATGCTCTAAGGTTACACTAAAGTCAAGATCAAAGTCAAAGTTGTCAAATAATTCACAGTCTACTATAGGTTGAGGACTTCTTTTTTTTTTTTTGCGGTACCAGGGATTGAACCCAGGGGCATTTTACCTCAGAGCTACACCCCCGGCCCTATATTTTTTATTTTGAAACCAGCTCTCACGAAGTTGCGGAGGGCCTAAGTAGCTGAGGCTGGCCGCAAACCCAGATCCTCCGGTCTCCGCCTCCCAAGTACTGGGATTATAAGTGTGCGCCACCAAGCCTGGCTGGTTGAGGACTTCTAATGCAAAAGCCTGAGAACTGAAGTGCTCTGTCCGACATGCAAAACCTTTTGAGCATCATGCTGGTGGGTGCTCAAAAGCTTCAGATTTAGCTGGTGACACACGTCTGTAATCCTAGTATTTGGAAGGCTGAGACAGGAGGATGGCAGGTTTGAGGACAGTTTCAGCAAGTAGGGAGACTCTCATCAACCTAGCGAGACCCTGTTTCAAAATAAAAACAAAATAGGGCTGGGGGTGTAGCTCGGAGGTAGAATGTCCCTAGGTTCAATCTTCAGTGTCACAAAAAAACAAAACAAACCAAAAAAAAAAAAAAAACCCTTCAGATTTTAAAGCACTGCTGATTTTGGATAGGGATACTCAACTGGTAAAGTCTAAGCAACTATTATAAAATCTGAAAATTTCTGGTCCCAAGTATTCTGGATAAGGAATTCTTGATCTATACTAACAGAACACTTTACATCATAAAACCTTTAGCTTCAGAAAACTGTACACTCAACTTAATTTTTTACCATGTATTATTACTTAAGCCATAAACAATGAGCTCATTAACAGTATTAAAAGAGAAATCCTAAACTTTAACAGTGTCTTAGGAAAACATGACATGAGTGAAATTTAAATTCCTAATATAACCAATTAATAATGGCAGTACTACAGTATGTACTGATAATACTTAAATATATAATGTGATTATTTAATTCCTCAATTTTTTATATTTTGTATTGTTAGTTCATTTTCTGTCCAATATTTAGTTGGTACTAGGAAACGGCATACTTTGGGAGTAATAAAAATACTATTAGTTAAAATGAAATTTCCTAATTATTATTATTATTTGTTGTAGTACTGGAGCTTGAACCCAGGGTGTTCAACCTCTGGGCTACACACCCAGCCCTATTTTTCTGTGTGTGTGTGGTGCTGGGGGATTGAACCGAGGGGCATTCATCATTCCACCTCCAAGCTATATCCCCTCGGCCCTATTTTAGTTTTTATTTGGAAACAGGGTCTTGCTAAGTTGCTGAGACTGGCTTTGAATATGGGATCCTCCTCTCTCACCCTCCCAAGTACTGGGATTATAGGTGTGTACCACCACACTCAGCCTCAATTATTTTTATAACATTTCACATAACTGAAAGATGTAGTATCTTGCTTTTGCAATATATCTCTTACTGAAAGTTTAATAAAAATTTTTATAGCTCAGAAGTGACTTTTAGTTTAATTATGAAACACATTAATATAAGAAAATTTCAAATAAAATCACCACTTAATTTGTTTTTAAAGTTGATTTGTGTGTCACATTTATAGAAGGCCATATTTGACATTTTACTTAAATACCTTTCTTAGTAAGTATCTTATTACTTTCTACAATGAGGACTTCAGAATTGATACCGTGATGCTGAGCAGTTTGAAACTAATTTCACTTATATATAGCATCAATTAAAAAAAAACCAAGGTAACCCTCAGCTACTTAGTACAGCCCTCTGCAACTTAGTGAGACCCTGTTTCAAAATAAAAAGAATAAAAAATAGGGCTGGGGGTGTAGTCTGGAGGTAGAATGCCCCTGGGTGAACCTAGTACTGAAAAAAAAAAATCAAGGTAAGAAATTTTCCTTTCTGAGCTTTCAAGATAGAATAAATAAACAAAAGAGAATAATGGTATTTGCAGACATACTAATCAGAATATTTAAGCTATAAGTCGATAATTAATCAGAATGAATTAAGACATTTTCATTTGTTCAATTGTATTTCTCTTTTAAAATACCTCTAGCTGATTAATGATGTTTTACTTACAATATAACTACATATTTGAAGACTACTAAGTAACACTATATAATCAATTATTTTAAGTATATCATAAAATGCAATAGCAGAACTCAAAAAAGAAGTACCTACTTTACTTGGGCTCAGACTATAATAAAATAATAAAAGACCAGGAATATTTATCCTTAGAAATGAAAAGTATTAATAGGTATACATACCCTTCCCATCTCAAATTCTCGACAGGCCATTACAATGATCTAAAATGAAGGGGGCAGCAGGGGTGGGGAGTAGAATACAAAATCTATCAGTTAAATACAATTGTACCTTTTAAAAGAATAACATGCAAATCTCAAGAATGACTTTTTACACTTAGTGAAAGTATACTTAGCCTGTCTCTAAAGTGTAGTTTTAATAGTTATGGTATAAATTAAAGAAATTATCAAAAATCACATCTTCTAAACAAGAGCTAACTAAAGAACAAATGAGATTGACTCCAACTAACAAAACTAATTCAATTTGAATTACATTATATGAATCTTACAGATTTACTTCTGAATTTCAAAATTATATTAAAATGCCACTTTTAAGATGTTTACCTAATAGTACTTTTTATCAAACATTGATTGTTTAACCCATTTTGTCCCATTGTCCCAGATGTGGAACACCTATAATAAACTTAAACACAGTATGTAATATATAATTATACAATAAGAATATAATGTTTTAATATAATTATAATTAATATTCATCAATATAGCTCTAGATTATTATTTCTAACCTATTTTAATGCAACTGTGTCAATTTTGTTGGAATACTTGCAGAATTGAAAACTTGGGACTTAATGGGTTAAAATACACCTAATAAAATTATCTAAAGGTTAAAGGCATTATGCTTAACACTGTCTTTGAACCTAACTGTTATAATATCTGTCTCCCCCTTAACATTTTATAATGGAAACTTTCAAACATAGAAAAATTGAAATAATTTTACAGGAAAGATTACATAGAATCCACCAATAGTCTACTGTTCACATTTCACTCAAAATGTTTTATCATACAGTTATCCCTCTACCAATCCATCTTATTTTTTAGATGCATTTCAAAATAAGTTGCAGACATCAGTACACTCTCCTCTAAATACTTCAGCATACATATTATTATCTGGAACTCAATAATTTTTATATTATTTACAAGTGTTTTTTCTTTGGAAGTTAATTTTATATACAATGAAAGGCACAAATCTTAGTGAACATTCTCCAAGTTTTGACAAATGCACACATCTTTGCAACTCAAACTCCTATCAAAATAGAGGATGTTCTCATCATCCTGAAAGTTTATTCTAGCTTTTTTCTAGTCAACCCCCAACTATATCTTGTTTAAAATGAAGTAATGGCAAACATTAAGGACTGGAAATTTCCCCAGTCTTTCAAAGGGTTAATGGAGGATGCCAGTGCTTTAGAATCATTACAATGTCACAGAAAAGGCCTATTATAATGTTCATGAGAGAGGGAGGAGAGCTCCTTATTCTTGATTTTCCACCTCCACACAACTGAAACCTCCACCAAACAAATTATTTGATTCCAAGGGTACACAGTAGAACAGGGCGGCTCTTTGCAGTATCCTAACTTACTTATTACCCTGTGTCCAAAACTAAGGGCACAATATTTCCCTGAATCTGAAAGAGGAAGAAGGAACTAAAATGACAATACTTTGCTCTATTTCTAACTGAATGAGGTTTATCCAGGGCTTAGGGAAGTGGAGTGTGTCTTGCAAATTCTCCCCCAGTTGATATTAAAATTTATAGTTATGTGCTTACATATATTTTCCTGGGAAGAGGGACTCAGAAGGGTCTGTGACTACAAAAAGGTTAAGAACATGACTGCACTATCAATCATTTTCTGCCTTAATTTAAAAGTTATTTGGTAGCTGTCTTATTACTGACTTAAGACATGATTTATGATTTAAGTGATTACTATACCCTCTTAAAATATTTAGACTAGTTTGTAAGAACTTACTGAGAAATCATAGAAATCAGTTTTTTTGTAAACAACAGCTATAATTAAACATAGCATTATGCCCAGTTCCTTATTCAATAAAACACCTCAGGTCATTACACATAATACTTCTCAAAATATATTAAGAAAAGTAAATTACTTACTACTACATTGTACTCCCATATCATCCTCCAAAAATCTATTACTGTATTTGCTAAAGGTCCTTGGGTTGCCACGTATGCTTTTGGCCCATAGACACCCTAAAATGGTTAAAAGTAAATTTCACATTTATTATTACCAAAAATATTTCATTCCCTAAATTTTAATGTTTCAAATTTTATCAGTAATGTTTACACTTAAAGCATTTTTTTTTTTTTTGGTACTGGGGATTGAACTCACAGGCATTCTACCTCCAAGCTATGCCCCAGCCCTATTTTTATATTCTTTATTTTGAAACAGGGTCTCACTAAGTTGCAGAGGGTCTCACTAAGTAGCTGAGGCTGGCAGCGAACCTGCGATCCTCCTGTCTCAGCCTCCCAAGTACTGGGATTACAAGCATGAGCCACCACGCCCGGCTTACTTAAAGCATTTCTAAATACTACACTTCAGTTTTGGTAACTCTTACTACTTTTGTGTGTTTATTAGATACATTGCACAGAATTAGTAATTAATGGCCACTTTTTTTTTTTGCAGTACTGGGGATTGAACCAAGGGGCATTCTACCTCTGAGCCACACTCCCCAGCCCTATTTTTAATTCTTTATTTTGAAACAGGGTCTCACTAAGTAGCTGAGGCTGGTCGGAAATCTGCGATCCTCTAGTCTCAGCCTCCCAAGTACTGGGATTACCAGCGTGTGCCACCACACCCGGCTAAGAGCCACTTTAAAAATAACTACTCAACAAGGTTAACTGTAGGAGAAATACAAAAGCATGCTTTGATTCTAAAAACAATTATTAAAACTACTTCAGTTTTTTTTATTAGTTTCTTCCATAGTTACCTTTATTTGTCTACTTTTGAGCATCTCCTATATAGGTTTTATTGTTTTATTTTGGTACTAGGTATTGAACCCAAGGGGGGATATTTTATCTCTAAGCTACACCCTCAGCCCTTTTTATTTTGAAACAGGGTCTAAGTTACTGGGGCTGGCCTTAAACCTGTGATCCCCTGTCTCAGCCTCCCAAGTACTGGGATTATAGGCATGTGCCACTGTGACCAGCTCTATATAGGCCTTTTGTTGTTGTTGTTAATTTTTTTGGTGGAACTGGGGACTGAACTCGGGCGTTCTACCTCTGAGCTACACCCCCAGCCCTATTTTATTTTGAAACAGGGTTTCACTAAGTTGTGAAAGGCCTCAATAAGTTGCTGGGGCTGGTCATGAACCTGTGATCCTCCTATCTCAGCCTCCCAAGTACTGGGATTACAAGAACATGCCACCACATCTGGCTTCTATATAGGTTTTAAATAATAAATATAAGAGTAGACCAAACAGGGTAGCTAAAATAATAAAATTGGCAAATAACTGAATCATACAATGAATTAGTGTCATTAAGTACAATTAAAAACTAGAACTTTTAACGCCTCCTTATAAAAATATTAGTATTGGCAACACCTGAAACAGCAAATCATCTATTTCATAAAATTGACTTTGCTAAAAAATTTTTATTTGAAATCATGCCTGTTCAATGTTGATAGAGACAATATTATTTTTTTGCCACTCAACATTTTTGTCAAAACACATTAAATTATGTATAAATACCATATATAAAATAACCTAAAATTATACTGCTATATAACTAGCAAGATTAAAAATACAGAATAACTTGTGGAATAAATTAAAGCCTTTTATTTAAACTCGATCAATTGGCAGTTTATCTCTCTATTGGTAACAATGTACTTTTGATCAAAGGGTAACCAAACGAAGTTATCTAAAAATAGACTAATTTTGGTTGAGTTGTCACTTGAAATAATAACTGCAAAAAGTTTAAAAATCTAACGTATGCTGTCTAATTTTAAATCAGTATTACCTAGTAATTCCAGCCCTAGTAGTTTATCCTAAGAAATGATTCAAGAGAACAAAGATGGTAAGTGCAGTATTATTATCAGGAAAAAATTGGAAACCTGTATAGTTCAGCAACAGAGAATGACAACATATATTTGTATACATAAACTCAAAAGGATAATTTGGAAGATGATTTAGTAACAGGTAGTGTTCATAAGGCTTCAATGTAAAAAAAGAAACAAGCCAGGAGTGATGGCACATGCTTGTAGCCAAGTACTTGGGAGGCTGAGACAGGAGGATTGCAGGTTGAGGTCAGCCTCAGCAATTTAGAGAGACCCTGTTTCAAAATAAATAAAATAGGGCTGGGGGTGTAGCTCAGAGGTAGAATACTCCTAGGTTCCATCCCCAGTAGCAAAAACAAAAAACAAAACAAAACAAAAAAAGAACTATCTCTTCTAAATATTAAACAAAATTTTTATTTAAATGAATAAGGAGGCTAGAAAGAAATTACATAAAAATGTACCATAGCAGTAATTTCATTTTTCTATTTTTGCTGTTGGTACTATGTTTGGGTAATTTACGAAACTTTAATAAAACTGATATGTTAGGGGCCAGGTGTGGTGGCACATGCCTGTAATCCCACAGATTCAGGAGGGTAAGGCACGGGGAATGCAAGTTTGAGTTCAGCCTTAGCAACTTAGGGAGTTGCTGTCTCAAAATAAAATAAAAATTTTAGAGGGCTGAGATGTAGCTCAGTAAATGCCTCTGGGTTCAACCCTTAGTATCTCAAAAACAAAACAGCCGCTCCCCCTCATCTAACCCGAAGACTACTTAAAAAAAGGCACTTTACATTAATACATACCTTAATAAAATTTGCATTGATATAGTCTGAATCTTGAGAAGGAGTCTTTAAAGTCAATTTAACTCGGCTGTGATCAACTACAAGAAAAAGAAAAGATTTCATGAATTATGTCCAGCTGGCACTCAGGTATTTTCTAATGAAACATAAGGAAGGTTAAGAAAATAAGTAAGAACATTTACTTTAAAAAAGTTAATGAAGCCGGGCGTGGTGGCACACGCTTGTAATCCCAGTACTTTGGGAGGCAGAGACCGGAGGATCCGGGTTCGCGGCCAGCCTCAGCTCTCTCTCTCTCTCTCTCTCCCTGTCTCTCTCTCCCTCTCTCCTTAGTGAGGCCCTCCGCAACTTCGTGAGACCCGGTTTCAAAAATAAAGCATAAAAAATAGGGCCGGGGGTGTAGCGCGGAGGTAGAACGCTCCTGCGTTCAATCCCCGGTACCGCAAAAAAAAAAAAATTAATGAAAATAAAGTCTAGGTACCAGTAGGGTAATTTCTAACATTACACTGAAAGGAAGTAAAATAATCTTAAGGACAAACAAAAAAAAAAAACCCCAGTGATGTAAAGAAGTGTATTAAAGCTACAGTAAGAATCATCTCTGGAGCCGGGCGTGGTGGCGCACGCTTGTAATCCCAGTACTTTGGGAGGCAGAGACCGGAGGATCCGGGTTCGCGGCCAGCCTCAGCTTGCGCATGCGCGCGAGCGTTCTCTCTCTCTCTCTCTCTCTCTCTCTCTCTCTCCTTAGTGAGGCCCTCCGCAACT
>PVJS01039959.1:0-18669 GCA_004027185.1 Glis glis | reverse complement strand
TTGCGCTACCGGGGATTGAACCCAGGGGCGTTCTACCTCTGTGCTACACCCCCGACCCTATTTTTTATACTTTATTTTGAAACCAGGTCTCACGAAGTTGCGGAGGGCCTCACTAAGTAGAGAGAGAGACAGAGAGACAGAGAGACAGAGAGAGAGAGACAGGGAGAGAGAGAGAGAGCTGAGGCTGGCCGCGAACCCAGATCCCCCGGTCTCCGCCTCCCAAAGTACACCCACCAACCTTTTTTATTTTTAATTTTGAAACATGGTCTCACTAAATTGCTCAGGGTCTCTCGCTAAGTTGCTGAGGTTGGCCTCAAACCTGCAATCCTCCTCTCTCAGCCTCCCAAGTACTGGGATTACAAGTGTACACCACCACGCCTGGCTTCTTTTTCTATTTTGAGACAGGGTATGGCTAAGTTGCCAAGGCTGGCTTTGAACTTGTGATCCTCCTGCCTCAGCCTCCTGAGTTGCTGGGATTTCAGGTGTGTGCCACCGTGTCACCACACCAGACCAAAAGAGATTTTTTTTTAGAGTATTATTGCTCACCTTCCAAATTGATTTTTTTATCCTAAAAAGACAATAATCTTGATAAGATGATTTAACAGAGACAGAAAATGCTTTCTGATTCCCAGAAATTTCCCACTACTTATCAAAAGCAAAGCTTAGAGAGGGCTGAGAATAAACCTTTACTATAGCCTGAGTGTAAAGAGGATGAGGACTCTGCTGTGGTTTAATATGGTTTGTCCCCTCTCAGACTCGAGTTGAAATTTAATCCTCAGTGTGCAACAGTTCGAGGTGGGAGCAGGTGGGACCTTCGGAGGTGATTAGGGCTCCATCGTGATGAATGCATTAGTCTACTCGTGCAATGAATGCATTTGTGGGTTATCCCCAGAGTGGGTCTTCTGCTATAAAAGCCTGTTTGGCTAGGCCCATCACTTGACTCCTGTCTCTTGCTACATTCTTGTCTCTTGTCTCCTGTTCTGTGTCACCCCAGGGCTCTGCCAGGGAGAAGGCCATCACCAGGTGCAGTCCCTCGACCACAAGCCAAAAGAAACTTTTCCTTATAACGCATCCAGTCTGTGGTATGGTGTTATCAGCAACAGAAAATGAACCAAAACACCAAAGGGGTGTTTGCCCTCTAAGAAGGCTCAGGGAGGGGAGCGTGCTGAGGAGGAAGAGAAGGAAGGAGGTGAACCCAAATGTCTGTTCTTCCTTCCTCCTGGGATGAGGAGGAGAGACGATAAATCCCTAAACAGCAAAACATGCGGGTGGTTTGGGGTGGGGGTGGGGAGTGAGTCAAGCAGGTGGCGCCTCCCTGCTCCTGGGCCCTCAGCTGGGTCTCCGGAGGCCTGAGGGCCCCAGGCAGGGAGAAGAGGGAGCCAGTATCGGGGTCCAGGATCCAGAGGTGCCCACAGCCCAAAGATAACCCAGGTGCCACTTCCTCTAAGAGTGTGCGAAAGGGCTCTGAGGAGGAGGGACACTGGCAGGACCAGGAAGCCAGGACTTGAAAGAGCGCCTCTAGGCCTTAGGGAGGCAGCCTGGGCCGGTGAGAGGAGAGGGCCGGGAACATGGACCTCTGCAGAAGGCACAGCAGGTCCCGAGCTCCCAAGATACCCACACATCAGTTAGGGATGCAGTGACCCCATACGGTGCCAGGCCATGGGCCATCCCTGCCCCCACCCCTTTGCCTCCCTCTGATAGGACAGAATCCGGAAGAGAAGTCTTGACTGAAGAGACTCTTAGGTCTTTGCACGAGTCTCTGTTACACCACCTCCCAGCATTCCCTACCCACTGTACCATTCTGTGCAGGACAGGGACCAGGCAGGAGGAGGAGGGCCTCAAGGTGGCTCGGCCCGCGCTGTACTTTGGGCTCTCAGCCTCTAGGGGGCGCGCGGTCGTCCGGACTCGCTGAGCCTCCCGGCATTTTCCCAGCCTCACTGAACCCGGTCCTGTTTGTCCTCCTAAGCAAGCTAAAAAGCCCATCGAGGCTTCACTAGTCAGCGCGTTGCGTCAGACTTCACTTTTGCAAGTTGTGTGGCAATGCTTTTGGGTTTTTCCTTTTCCAAATATGAATTCCCTATTTAAACATATTTTCTAAATGCGCATGCCCCACCCCACGCTGGTGGGTTTCCTGTCTCTACCCAGGCCTGCACGCATGCAAGCACTTCTCTATGGGAATGGCTCTGGAAGGCCCGTCCTCCACGTGGCGGTCCTCTGGAACAAACCGGAGAGCTTCCATTCAGTAGGAGCAACATCCGCTCAGAACCTCTCGCCCGCCATGAACTTCTCCCAAGGACCAGAACAGAGCCTCCTTAACAGGTGCCCCTTCCAGACCTCTGCTTCCTGGATTCTCCCCTCCTTTCAGCCCCTCCCCAGAAATGCTTAGGATTTAATGCCTTCTAGGAATACCTGCTTTCCATAAGGAGAAACGGGGGACAGGGTATGCGCACCTCCCAGAGAAGAAAGAGGGCGAAAGCTCAGATGCGTGCTCCGTGCTCCGGCATCTGGCAGCCAGGGAAGCGGAACCACGTGACACCACTTCCCAAGGGCTCCTCATGTCTCCCACCTGCACCGCCTGCGAGGACCTAGCACTTCCCTGGGTGTTCAGGCCAATTAAACAGCTAATCATGAGAAGGAATGCCAGCAGAGGAGTGTCTGGGAGTGAGGCACCAAGGATATTCTAAACCATTACATGAGGTGGTGCTATGGTCTGGATCTTAGATATCCTCCAAAGGCCCATAGTCTAAAGGTTTGGTCCCTAGTCTGTGGTGCAATTGGGAGGTGGTAGAACCTTTAAGAGGTGGGGCTTAATGGAAGGAAGTTAGGTCATTGGGGGCATGCCTTCCAAGGTTATATTGGGACCCTGCCCCTTCTCTTTAACTTCCTGGCCACCATGATGTGAGCAGCTTCATGCCACCATATGCTTCCTGCCATGGTGTTCTGCCTTGCCACAGGCCCCAAGTGACAGGCCAAGTAACCATGGACTGAAATTTCTGAAACCACGAGCCAAAAAAAATCTTGCCTCCTTTTAAGTTGTTTATCACAAATATTTTGTCATAGCAACATATAGCTGACTAACAGAAAATTGATACTGAAAAGTAGGGTTGTTGCTGGGACTGTACCTGACAATGTGGTTCAAAAGCCTTTGGAATCAATTTGCAGGAAGAGTTTGGAAAGGTTTGGAGGAGCTACAGGAAGCCTAGAATGTTATAAGTGAGCTTATTGGGGGGACTCTGGCGGGAGGGGGGAGTCAGAAGACCAGAATGTTGCTAGGAATGCAGATAGCAAAGGCTGTGCTCATGGGGTTTCAGATAGAAATGAGGACTCTAATAGAAATTAGACCAGAGGCTGTTCATGTTTCATTCTGCCAAAGAGCTTGTCTACATTTTGTGCATGCCCTGAGAATTTGTGTGAGGATGAATTTAAAGGTGATGGACTAGTTTATCTGTCAGAGAAAGTTTCAAGGTGGCACTGCATGCAGATGGTATTCCTGGCTGCTTTTAACCAGATTAGCAGTGAGAATCAAGAGCAAAAAGAAGAACAGAAAATTTTGAAAAACTTGCAGTTTGACCAGAAAAGGAATGTCTTCAAAGTTGTAACCAAGGAAGGTATGGTTGCTAAACAGATGAGTGCCATTAAATAGAAGCCAATTGACTGATCTCTCTTAACATAATATTCTCTAGTTCCATCTATTTCCTGCAGATGACATCATTTTTTCCTTCTTTATGGCTGAATAAAACTCCATTGTGTATATTTACCGCATTTTCTTTATCCATTCATCTGTTGAGGGTCCATAACTTGGTTCTTGTGAATTGTGCTACTGTAAACATCTGTATGCATGCGTCACTATAGTGTTCTGACTTTAATTCTTTGGAAAAGACTCCAAGGAGTGGTATAGCCGGGTCATGTGTTGGTTCCACTTCTAGTCTTTTGAGGAACCTCCATACTGATCTCCATAGCCAATTCCAGAAAGTCAAGGGTCATATGTTTTCTCTCATATGCAGACGCTAGAGAGAAAATAGGAAACAAAAGGGATTTCAGATAAATGGAGAGAGAGACCAGTAGAAGAGTGAAAGGAGATTGGGGGTGAGAGGCAGGGAGGAGAAAGAAGAGGACTGAGGAAGGAAACAGTTCAACTAATGTTATGTCCGTATATGAAGGTATTGCTACTAATCTCACTAAATGTACAGGTGTAGGGGACGCAGAGGGAAATACAGCAGGTGATATGAGCGTGTACGTTTGTATCACTTTGAATCTCACTGTGATGTATAATTACAATGCCCCAGTAAATGTATAAAAATAAAATAAATTACTTGGGCTTCTGGACAGGGGAGAAGCCAATTCCTTTGTACCAGAAAAATAGAAAAGATGCCTTGAGGTCCCTTCAGGAATTGGCAAGACCCTACTCATAGCAGGCTCAAGAGCAGAAAAGTGTAAACTCATTTCAAAGACTTTGCTTTAAGAAGAGCACCCTGGAGCACCCTGCTCCCCAGGATTCATCCCCTGTATTCATTCATTCATTCATTCCTTGTGTTCAGGCATCCAGGCACTCACAGGCTGCTGCATCTGTGGTTCAGGTGGGTTTGGGGACAGCACCTGCAGGCAGCAGACCTTGGCAGGGTCCTCGTGGTGCTGGCTTTGCAGGTGTACACAATGCAAGCGTTCCGGGCTCATGGAGGCTTCTGCCCAGATTCCAAAGGAAAGTCTGGGAGACCAGATAATGTACAGCAGGATCAAAGTCCCTGTGAGCAGTCCCTGACAGAAATGTGTGGAGCAAAAGCTGCAGTGGAAACCCCAGGAGGTTAGAGACCCCCTAACTATGTAAGCCTCAGGCAGTGAGCAGAGTCAGCCCAAGAGAGAGGCCAGGAGCAGCTCTACCAAGCCCCCGGGAGCCAGCGTCACGCCACCGTGTGCCTCAGATGCTGGACACGGAGCTACAGGACTCCATGTTTGCACTGGATTTAGGTCTTGCTTTGGTCCCATATCTCCTTCCTATGCCCCTATTTTCTTCCCTTTCTGGATGGAAGTGTTTACCCTGTGCCTATCCTACTACTGGAAGTATAACTTGTTTATTTTATTTTTACAGGGGTTTATAGTTAAGAGCTTTCCTTGCGTCTCAGAGGAGACTTTAGGCTTGGACTTCTGCATAATGTTGGTATTATTAAGACTATGGGGACTCTTAGAGATAGGCTGAATGCACTTTGCATTGTGTGATAAGCGTGAGCTTTTGGGGTCCAAGGGTGGATGGCTATGATTTGAATCTTAAGTGTCCCCCAAAAGCCCATGTTTTGAAGGCTTGGACCCCAACTGATGGTGCTGTTGGGAGGTGGTCTACCTTTAGGAAACAGGACCTGAGTGGAGGGATTATTCCTTGGGAGGATGCCTTTGCAGGGGTTACGGGGACCCTAGCCCTTCCTCTCTTTGTTCTGCTTCCTTGCCACCATGCTGTGGGCGGCTTTGCTCCCCCAGTGCCCCTGCCATGACATTCTGCCTTGCCACAAGCCCAAAAACAATGGAGCTAGGTGATCACATACCAAAATCTCTAAAACAGAGAGCTTTCATATTTTAAGTCGCTTATCTCAAATACTTTGTCAGCAATGAAAAGCTAACACATACATCGGTAAGACTCATCCCTGCTCTCCTGAGTCCTGTTGCCCCAGAACCAAGTGATGCAGACGCTGCACCATCTCCAGCTCTTCCTGCTGAATAATCTAGCCTCCATCTGACCAAAATGCCAGATCTATCAGCTTTCAGGAAATTCAGGGTACAGAGGAAGAACACATTAAACTATTCCACAGGGAAGCAGTCAACAGAGTCCAGATGGCACCAACTCTCGGGGGCAAACAATCCAGTTTTGTTTTAAAAAATGGAGGCAATAAAGAGGGAAGGGAAGCCCCTGAGACACAAACCTACAAAGCACAATGCAAGGACTCTGTTTGGATGTGGATTTGAACAAAATAGCATTCTGTCTTTTTCTTTTTCTTTTTCTTTCCAGTAGTGAGGATTGAACCCAGGGGCACTCTACCTTTGAGCTACATCCCCAGTTCCCCCTTTTTTCATACTGAGAATTGAACCCAGCCACCAGTCCTATTTTCTATTTTTATTTTGAAACAGGGTCTCCCTAAGTTGCTGAGGCTAGCCTTGAACCTGTGATCCTCCTGTTTCAGCCTTCCAAGTACTGGGATTATAGGTGTGCGCCACCTCATCTGGTTCCAGCCCTTTCTATTTTTTATTTTGAGATATGGTCTCACTAAATTGCCCAGGCTGGCTTCAAACATTTGATCCTCCTCTCTCGTAGCTGGGATTGCAGCTGTGCACCACCACACCAGACAAAACAATGCTTTTTAAAAAAAGTGAGCAGATGCTGGACGTGGCAGCACCTGCCTGCAATCCTAGTACTTGGGAGACTGCAACAGGAGGACCGCATGTTTAAGGCCAGCCTCAGCAATTTAGTTAAAAAAATTTGAATACAGCTGGGATATTTGATGACTTTAAGGAATTACTGCTTACTTGGGGGAGTGTGATAATGATATTAGGGTTTTTTAAAAAAATTCTCACATATATATAATATAGTAAAAGTATTTGTGAGTGGAATATGATATATTTGCTTAAAAATAATTCAGTGGGTGGTTGGAGAGTAGGTGGGGGCATATAGATAGAACCAGACTGGCCTGAGTTCACACTTGTCCAAGTGAGTGGTGGGTACAGGGGGTTTATCTCTGCTTGTACGTGGACATTTACTAACGAGCATTAATTTAATAATGAGCTTTTCAATTGGAATTTACAGTCAAATAACTGCACAGGCATGTGAATAGTCACTGATACTATTTGCAGGAGCTGAGCTGTCCCTAAATTGCTGACCTCCTGCAGGAAGCCAGGAGTATCCGAGACCCCACACCTGAAGAGCCTGAATTCCGTAGGGAATGCGGTCATCCCTTAACTGTGTCACACAGAGCACTGAGCATCCCTGAGTTTCATGGAGCCAAACTCTGGGGTTGTCATCTCAGTTACCAACAGTGAGCACTTAGTAAGTACCTATTGTCTACCTGGCCCTGTGCTTATTTAATGCTCAATGACTTGAGCGCACCTCAAGCGTTCCCAGAGGATTAGCGCCACCCAGTCAGGTTTACGCTGCACTCACCTGGTGTCAGCCCCAAAAGTCCCTTGTCTGGGAAACCTCTCCATCTAAACCTGGACAACTGTTCACCTGAGCCAGCCGCACCTGCGGGGCTGGGAACAACAGCACAGCCGACACTCTTTCCTATACTCTTTCCACCGGGAAACTGAGGCTTTTCCAAGTTGGATGGTCTCGATTTTGAGTCCTTTCCCCATCAGTTTTCCTTAGTGATAGCCGATTTAAAAATATTGATGGATACTGGGAAAATGATGGTGACTGTTCTTTTGACAGCCCATCCTTCCATGTGCGGCTCATCCATGCATTCATGTCATGCAGCCGGTCTTTCTACTAGCCCTCCCTTCCTTGACAGAAGGGCATTAATGCATCAGTGGTTTACAGTATCCATCATCCTGCACACCATGGTTCCTGGAGGGCTCCTTCCTGGACACGTTTTGCTATCCCTGGACCCAACCAGTTTCTCCTTCCTTCCTTGCCTGGACTTTCTGCCCACTTGTCACTCCTCAGGTTAACTAGTGTCCTCTCAGATAGAGAAGAGACGATGTGGCTCAATCAGCATATATCTGACCGTTAGCACTAGAAGGCCTTCAGTCCCCACATGGAGGGAAAGCAGATAGGCCGGACCTGGAGAACTAAGTTAAGAAGGATTCCAAAGCCACCTCCAGGACTTAGCAAGAAAACGCTGATTAATTAGTGGGTGCTTGCCCTGCGGGAGGTTATAGAAGTGTGCACACATGCCACATCCTTACTACCCCAAGTCTAGGAAACACCTTCATTTTATAGATAATAATTGCTGGTATTTATTGAGCACTGACTATATGCCAGCCGCGGTGGAAAGTGCCGTACATTATTATCACGTTGAATTCTCACAATGACTCTGAGTTAGGGATTGTAATTATTATCATTTCATAGATGAGAAAACAGATACAGAAAGGATCATGGGATACCCAGCACAATACTGGTCTTCATGTTCTTGGTCCAGTATTGTATACTAGTGGCTGTCAAAGTGTGGCCCCTGGACCAGCCGACCCAGTATCACCTGGGAACTTCATAGAGGGAAAATTCCCCAGCCCCACTGCACACTTGCTGAACCAGAGACTCTGGGGGTAGGGTCCTGCGACCTGGCTTCTATCAGTCCTCCTGGTGATTCTGATGCTAAGTCAAGTTGGAGAGCCCCTGCTCTACATCCTACTGCCTCTTTCTGGCCTCCTCCTCCAGCAAACACCCAGTGGGGAGAACCCCCCACCCCCCGTGAGCTGGGAGCAGGAACTCTGCAGATGGAAGAGACAAAGAGGGCAGGAGCGATAAGGTAAGTGCTGCCCTAAGCACCAAAGCGTGACACCCCCACCTGCTTGGCACCTCGACAGGACCCACAGCGCTGGGCCAAAGGTTTCTGGTTTATGAGCCCTGCAGTTACACTCCCCTCTCTACAGTGGCCTCAGGGGAATTCCTGCTCAGTGAGTGAAATACAGACTGGAATAGAAACGAGAGCTAAAGGCGTTTGGGGTGTTGTTCATAGTCTTCATTCATTAACGCCTAGAACATTCCCCTGCATGACAACATGTGCTGCCCACTAAGTCCAGGGCTGGAAACGCAAACATTAGCAGTAGAATAGGGCAGTTCTCAGTGCAAGGTGATAAATGGAAGTTCTCTCCATTCCCCTAGTGCGTGACTCCTCCACCCCCTCCTCGGGGGTCCCCAACCTCCAGTCACAAAGGGTCAAGGCCAGCCAGTGAGGAGGCCCCAGGGCCTGCTCCAAGATGCCCAGGTTGACACATTGCACATTGTTGTGTCGTGGGAGAAGAGGCATGCCCAGAAGAGGGCCTGACGAGTTCCCAGACAGAGGGGCACCTCTGCTCAGGACCAGCAGGGGCCTAGACATACGTGATGGAAAAGAGTTTTCCATCATGTGTCAGTGTAGGGGCACAGAGATTTCTTTAGGAAAGTAAGGAATGCACATTCAAGGGAGAATGGGGGCCATCTCCAGAGTGAGAGATGCATTTGGGGGGGTTCACTGCTCTTTTAAAGGAAACTTGGTGAAGGGTAGGTATGGGGAGGTACGTGAGGATGACATCTGTCCAGTGATCACAAGTTGGTTTAGGGGAGTCTGGTCATTTTCTGGATCCCTGACATGGTCTCTGTGATCTGATCAAGAGATACTGCTGGGAAGTCCCCTATTATAGGTGTCTCAAGATATCCTGTCTCTCTTGTTGAAACTGTTTATTGAGAGGGTTAACTAACAGTGCATAAAGGTAATTATGACAGGTGAGTGGGTTTTTGGTTAACTTTACAGATTTCCCAGGAATTTGGGAGTGATGGGCCTAGAAAAGTGTAGTTTCCCTTTTCTTCCTTTATGTTTCCTTTTTCCCCCCTTCTGTCCTACCCTGATTAGACCTGAGGTGCATGGGAAGTGTTAGAATCTCGAACAAAAGTGACCCCATCTTGTGAAGACATGTCATTTTGCAAGTCTCTGCTGACCAGAAATTCCCAAGTCTTACTCAAATACATTGTATTGGTCAGGGTTCACTAGATTAACAGAATTCACAGAATGAGTATATGAAAAAGGGATTTATTTGATCAGCTCACAATGTAGTCCTAAGTTTCGACTGCACGTGGAGAGTCAGAGGAATCAGTAGCTGGTCGGGCGGTCTAAGAGCTGGAGCCTTAGGATTGAAGCAACCACCAATTCAGTCCAGTCCAAGATGTGAAGATAAGGAAGCTCTTCAGAGAAACGATGGTGAAGTTTCAGCTTGAAGGCTGGAGGCCGACGATCTCAGCCGAGAGCAGAAGATCAAGAAGCTCTTCAAGGAAACGGCAAAGTTGGAAACCAACGCTCTCAGACAAGAGCAGATGCGCTTTCTTCAGGAAGAGTTGCGGCTCACTCTACGCGGCTTTCTCCTTCCTTTTATCCAAGACCTGCACCTATCAGAACCCTGCTGCCCACATGTAGGGCAGGACTTCCAGTTCAATCTGCTGTTACACAACCAAAGTCACATGATCTTAGGTGGGTCAAGTTGACAAACCAGACCAACTATCACATACATTCAAATGCCCCTGCTTTCCAAACTGTCACCATTGTCTTGCCTAAGATGTGCGTGACAAGCCCCTTGCTTATCGCATCCCTCTGCTTATGGAAAACTCCCAATGTCCTACTGAACCCAGCTCTAACGACCCAGCTAACTCCCCTTAACAGCCCCCCTAGCAATAGCTGACCACCGCTCTCTTGCCCCATAAAATCTCCCCTTAAACAACCTATATAATCTTCTAGTCTGTAAGCAGACACAGGCTCCAACCTTTCCTGGAGACACCCCTTGGCAGGTTTTATCCCAATAAAGCCTGTTCTGCTATAGAGCCATCTCCCATCACCTCCCCCCTGAACTTTTCAGGAAGGATGGGCAAGCAAAGAAGACTCACAGCGCAGGGACAGGGCTACAAGGAGGAGGCCACCCAGGTAAGACTTAGAGACCAAAAGTCCCACCATCGTTCCAGGTCCAGCAGTGATCCAGGCTGCAGGTGAGTGGCTTATCCCAGGGAAGGGAGCCAGCAAGGTGGGCCAGCACTCACTACATGATGTGGAGGATGCCACTGTTTTTCTGTTCCCCACAGAGCCTCACAACAGCCTTGAGTGTTGGCTCCATTTTTCTGATGAGGACAGGAAAGCTGAGAAGGTTGTTTAATAATCCTACAGCTAAGACTCAGATTCCAGCTGGGAGTGATGGCACACACCTTTAATCCCAGTACTTGAGAGGCTGAGACAGGTTTGAGACCATGCTCAGCAATAGCAAGCGAGACTCTCAGCAACCTAGGAAGACCATGTTTCAAAATACAAACTAAAAAAACAAGAAGGACAGGAGGTGTAACTCAGAAGTAGAATGCCCCTGGGTTTAATCCCCAATACTAAAAAAAGAAAAAACAACAGGAATCTGATTCCAGTCCACACAACACCACCACTCAACAGTCCCCATAGCTCACCATACTTTTGTTTCCATGATATTCCTGCGGGCTGCACTCACACCAGGAGTTTGGTGTACAGACAGAGCCTTGGTTTCACCCCTAAACAGCTGTGTGGACTCCCTGGGGTCTCTTCCCCTGGGGCCTCCATTTCTTTATCTGCAAACTAGGAGGAGGGTAAGAAATCTCTGGTCTCTGTCTTCTCCATCTCCACACTCCTGGCTTCTGGTCCTATCTGTCCTTGGACCTACACCCCCTAGCCCCCGTCACAGGAGAGTCCAAGTGGTTCCCGGTGGGGGAGAGAGGGGGACACAGCTTGGGAGCCGCGCGGTCCTCGGCTTACCTGATGGAAAAGAATCTCAGCCTAAGTCAGTCAGAGACACAGACAGAGAGATTTACTTAGGAAAGCAAGAAATACACATTCCAGGAAAATGTGGGCACCTCTGGAGTGAGAGAGACGCATGTGGGGGGGTCACAGCACTTCTTTTATAGGAGACTTTCGTGAGGAGTGGGCAGGAGGAAGTATGTGGGGGTGACCTCAGTTCTAGGAGTCACAAGAAGATATAGGGGGTTTGAGTCATCCTTGGGGTCCTGATGGGGCCTTCACTGTCTCCTTGATAGGTATCTTTTATTTAAATATTCAGGGATGGCTAACAGTACCCCAGGAGATTATTCTTTTGTTTAAACATTTGCAGGTGGGATGGCTAACCGTGCCCAAGGAAATTGCTTTTTTTGTGTGACCTTTGTTCTCTGATCCACAGATAGTTCTCCTGCTTAACCATTCTTAGATTGGATAATTAACAGTTCAGGGTATTTTGCAACCACCTTTCCAGATTTTTTGTGTGGTTTCTGTGTTCTGATCAACAGATACCTCTTTGAGGATAATCAACAGTGCTCAGAGTAATTTACAAGTAATTTATAAGTAAATCACTTGTAAATTCCAGAAATTTGGGTCTAACAGGTCTGGCTTGGGGGAAAGGGTGGGGGAAGGCTGACAGGCCTGGCTGGGGAGTAAGGGTAGTGGGGAATGTTGTCACAGGCTTCCATATTAAAGTTGTATTCTGGCCGGGCGTGGTGGCGCACACTTGTAATCCCAGTACTTTGGGAGGCAGAGACCGGAGGATCCGGGTTCGTGGCCAGCCTCAGTTTGCACATGCGCTCTCTCTCTCTCTCTCTCTCTCTCTCTCTCTCTCCCTCCCCATCTCTCTCTCTCTCTCTACTTAGTGAGGCCCTACGCAACTTCGTGAGACCCGGTTTCAAAATAAAGTATAAAAAGTAGGGCCGGGGGCGTAGCGCGGAGGTAGAACGCCCCTGTGTTCAATCCCCGGTACCGAAAAAAAAAATAATAAAAAAAATAAAGTTGCACTCTCCTTGCTCCTCCTTTTGTGTCCTTCTCACTTATTTCTTTGATTCCTTCTTTCCTACCTCATTCCCAGTCAGTACCTGCAACATATGCTGTGAGCTCAGAGCAAAATGAAAATGTAGGGCTCCTAGTTCAAAAACCATAAAGAATTTCATAAACATAAAGGTGTGTCGGTGCACGCTTGTAATCCCAGTACTTGGGAGACTGAGGCAGGAAAATTGCAGATTAGAGGCCAGCCTCAACAATTTAGCAACCTAGCAACCCTCAGCAACTTAGCGAGACCCTGTCTCAAATAATAACAATTAAAAAGTGGGGGTCTGGGGGTGTGGATCAGAGGTAGGAGGCCCCTGGGTTCAGTCCCCAGTACCAAAAAAAAAAAAAAAGAAATTTGAAGTAGTGACAACAGAGCATTAAAGTAAGCATATGCCCTTCTGTGTCTGGATCACGTGACCAGGAAACTGGCCATGGTTGGATGGAATGTGACAAAATTTGGTGGCTCTGGTAAAGAGCCAGGGCCCTGTGCACATGCTCTACCAATGAGCTATGACACCTGCCCTGAGCTCCTGATTATTAAAAACAACACACAAAAAAATTCAAACTACTTCTACATTCTGGAGCCTGCGCCCACCAATGGAAGGTTCCATTTTGGTCCTGCCCCAATGGGGCCTGCACCAACAGTCCTTCTTCCAAACCCTTCGAGGATGCCAGAAAAAAAGAACACGTTAACAGCAGTTATCTCTGCAGAGCAATTCAGCAGCTTATCGGCATTCAACCTCTACAGTCTGAAAGACAATTTTGTTTTGGGATTTCTCAAGGATTTCCTCTGAACACCCCCCCAAACCAATCTTCTCTCAAAAGGGAGTTGTGCCACCATCCCTAGAATGCAGAAATGGTACAGGCCTTAAAGTTGGTCCTCTCCCTTTTTTTACATTTTTTTTCAGTGCTGGGGATGCAA
Organism: Glis glis; assembly: GCA_004027185.1. Taxonomy (NCBI): domain Eukaryota; kingdom Metazoa; phylum Chordata; class Mammalia; order Rodentia; family Gliridae; genus Glis; species Glis glis. The sequence goes on along the minus strand of PVJS01039959.1, from coordinate 5,265 downwards.
CCCAGGGCCTCGTGCATATTAGGCAAGCTCTCTACCACTGGGCCACACCCTCAGTCCCCCAAATTGGCCCTCTTAATTGACCTTGCTGCATTTGGGACTCCCAGGTGTGCTGCTGTCATAGGGTCCCCTACAGATCAGTGGGTAAACTGAGGCTTGCCCTGATGTTCTGCAAACCTAGAAACACAGGACCAGGGCTGGGGGTGTAGCTCAGTGGTAGAGTACTTGCTTAGTGTGTGTGAGGCCCTGGGTTCCATCCCCAGCACCGCAAACATAAATAAATAAGTTAATTAATTAATTTTTTAAAAATTATTATAATTTAAAAATTATTATTATAATTAAAAATTATTTTTAAAAATTAATTTTAAAAAAATAGGATCAGGACCCCTGGGTAAAATGGAAGCATCCGTCCCCACTCAGGAGAGAGTGAGAGAGCTCCGCAGGCAGGATGGTGCAGACTGAAGGACACACACAAGAAGTGGCTGAAGATCACAAATGAATGAATGCTAATGAGCACTGTGCAAACAGGCAGACCGAGTGTGCACCCACTTCTGGGTGCTCAGTGGCACAGCTGTACCCCATGGTAAAGGCAAAGGCGGGAAACTCTCTCGGGAGCCCCAGCTTCACCCTTCCGGGCTTTTCCCTCCACTTAAGTTTTGTCTCCCCTGGCAAACTGGTTGGCCCACTAGGACTGGACCTGGACGCATGCGCGCAGCCCCCTGCTTTCCCTCGGGTTTCTCTGTGCAATGACCTCGATCCTTCCAGCAGCAGAGGGGTGTCCTTGTGCAGGGAGGAGGGCCACAGCACACACAGCCTCACCAAGGAGACCCAAGGCAGAAGGGACTTCCTCAATGTCTTTATAACTCCCAGACTGTCCCGGTTAAGGCTTGTGACCACCCTTAGACCTGTCACTGGGCTATCCTGGGCCACAAGCTACTGCCACGGCCAGGAGGGATGGGGCTCTGAGATTGTGGCTCCGTTGGGATGAAGTGATATAGCAGAGAGAGAGGACCACATCCCCTCCCTCCCCCAGGGAACCGGCAGGAGGTCGGGCACTTAACATTGTACGTGGCTTCAAGGTGCCTGGCTTTGGTGTGTGTGTGGGGGGGGAGGGATTCACCACTAATTCCTTGGCTGTCATCCCAGGCAGAGGCCAGCAGAGGGAGCTGTTGGGGTTTGTTGGGACTTGAAGAGTCCACCGCCCACAGACACAACTTGGGAAGCTGGATTTCCCTGTAGCAGAGACCACCCTGCTGGTGGGGTGAGAGCAAGAGAGGGAAGAGTGGTAGGCTGGTGCTTCTTCCCTCACTGCCGGCACTGCCCAGCCCTGCCAGCCTGCCCAGGGCCGTGGATCACACTCTCCAGCCCACTCCGTCCTCCCTGGGGCTTTCCCCACACAGCTGTACTTCCTGGTTCTCTGCTTACCATAAGCAGCTAGGCCTTCTGGAAAGTCTCCAGGAAACATGGACAAAAACTCAGGCTTTTACAAGCTCGTAGGTGGGTGAGTCCAGGATGTGGGCGTCAGGCAGAGTGCTGGGCATAAGCTGCCCACTGCCACTGCTGACCATATGTACCTGGCTGACTTGCTTGGTCTCCTGCTGCTTGTGTCCTCTATTCAAAAGGAAGATGCAGTAGTACCTGCCTACAAAGGGTGATGTGAGGAATGAATGGAGTGGTCCATTATGGCATGCCTGGCACAATATCTAGTGCATTATATGTGCTCAGCAAATATTTTTATATTATTTTGAGCCCTACGTGGATCCACTTATTAATACCCTATAATCTGATTACACATAGATCTGGTTCCCACATTTTTGCAGCTCAGTCCATCAGTAATAGAGTGGGACCTTTTTAAGTGCTCACGGGCTCCTTGTCTTTCTAACCAAGCATGTGCTCAGCAAATATTTTTATATTATTTTGAGCCCTACGTAGATCCACTTAATACCCTATTATCTGATTACATATAGATCTGGTTCCCACATTTTTGCAGCTCAGTCCATCAGTAATAGAGTGGGACCTTTTTAAGTGCCCACAGGCTCCTAGTCTTTCTAGACAAGCATGAGCTGACCTTTCTATAGTCGTATGGTCATAGGAACATCAATCAGGTTCCTAAGTTAATTCACTAACGACCTGAACGACTCGATTTAACTATGGAGGACCATCAGGGGAGCTTGCTTCTTGCTTCTCATTTGTGTTGGATGCATGTAAAATTGCCAAGAAAGTGGCAGGTGGATACGCAAGAATAACTCCTTCCTCGAGATGTACGTGTCAGCAGAGACAGAGTGGAGAGCCACACTGGTCTCCACTATGCACACAGGGCTGCCTCAAGCTCACCCCTGCCTACAGGAAGAGCCACCCGACCCTCCACTTCAGAGCCCGCAGAGCTCTGTGGGCAATTGTCAACAAACAAAGAACAAGCAAGACTCTAAGATCAAGCCTTTTCAACAAATGGTGTTGGGAAAACTGCATTATCTAAAAACAGAAGAATGCATTTAGATCGTCTCTCACCCTGCACAAAAATCAACTCAAGATGGATCAAAGACCTAACAATTAGACCAGAAACTTTGCAATTACTAGAGAAAAACTTAAGACCGACTCTCCAACATATAGGCGCTGATAGTGACTTCCTCAATAAGATTCCCAAAGCTCAGGAAATAAAACCAAGAATCAATAAATGGGATGACATCAAATTTAAAAAGCTTCTGTGCTACAAAGGAAACAATCAAGAGTCTGAATTGTGAGCCCACAGAAAGGGAGAAAATATTTGCCAGCTACTCCTCTGATAGAGAACTAATATCTAGAATTTATAAAGAACTCAAAAACAAACAAACAAACAAAAAAAAAAACAAATAAGCCAATCAAAAGATGGGCAGTTGAACTGAATAGAAAAAGAAGAAATATAAATGCTGAGAATTCAGAAGATGGGACAATGGTAGGGCAAGAAACTAAAGAAAGCAGAAAGTCTTGAACGCAGAGGTTTACAACCACAACTGCACATTAAAATCACTGTGTGTGAGGGGTGTAAGTCAGTTTTCTGATACTGTAACAAAATATCTGATATAATAGGCTTTAACAAGAAGAAAGGTTTATTTTGACTCAGTTTTAGATCATGGTCAGTTGATCTGTTGTTCTTGCACCTGTGGTGAGGCAGCACGTCATGGCAGGGAGCACATGGTGAAGGAAGCTGTTCACGTAGTGGGAGCCAGGAAACAAAAAGAAAGGAGAAGGAGGGAGCAGGGTCCCAATATCCCCTTCTAGGGCACATCCCCATTGAGCTAACTTTTCCCCATTAGGCTCTACCACTGTCCAAAAGTGCCATGAGCTAGGGACCAATCCTTTGACATGTGGACTTTATCACATCTGGGAGCTTTAAGAAAGGATGCCCATGCCCTGCCCCACAGAGGTGCTGAGTTTATGGTCTAGGGTAGGAGAAGGGTGTTTGTTTTCAAAGGTTCCCAGGTAATTCTAACATGCAATTGGAGTTGGGAGCCCTGGCTTAGGGTTTAGCCTCTACGTAAAATTCTAGAGTTTCCTTTTACTTTTTTACACTGCTGGACAGTCTAAGAGTTAGAGATCCGTTGCTGTTAACTAATTGCCTCATGTTAAAAGTTTGCTTCCTGGACTGGGGGCGTAGCTCAGCAGCAGAGCCTATGCTTTGCATACATGAGGCCCTGGGTTCAATTCCTGCAGAGAAGTCAATTGGCCCCGTACAACTTATTGGCAGTTAGTTCCTCAAACCCACTTGGCTTCCACGTCAATGAAGGAAGGAAAGTTGGAGAAGTTGGAGAGGGTTCCGTGGCTGGGTGTGTTCCAGCCACAACTAGAGTCAAAGGCAGTGGCTGTCAACTGGGCACCCCAACCATTAAATCAGAACCTCTGCACTGGAGCCCAAGCATTCACAGTTTTAAAAGCTCCCCAGGGGATTTCACTGAGCAGCCAAGGTTGGGTACCACTGGTCAGGCACCCAAGACTAGGAAGCAGAACACTGGTGCAGAAGAGAAGATAGGAATATACTGTCTATTGCTGGAAAGGAAAAACTTTTCTTCCATTAGGAAGGACAGGAGTTAATTACTAGAGGCAACTCCAGATGCTTTTGGCCTGGAGATGTGTCCGAGGAGTCTCCATAAGAAACCTTGATAACTAAGCCGGGCGTGGTGGCACACGCTTGTAATCCCAGTACTTGGGAGGCGGAGACCGGAGGATCTGGGTTCGCAACCAGCCTCAGCTACTTAGTGAGGCCCTCCACAACTTCGTGAGACCGGGTTTCAAAATAAAGTATAAAAAATAGGGCCGGGGGTGTAGCTCGGAGGTAGAATGCCCCTGGGTTCAATCCCTGGTACCGCAAAAAAAAAAAAAAAAAAAAAAAAGAAACCTTGATAACTAACCCTCTCCTGCTCTCACTTCCCCATGAACTGTATTTGCCTTCCCTCAATTTGAGGGCCTAGAAACTCAAAATCTTGGTCCTTCTTATTACTACTTGTCTAAAACTTCATGGTTCTTTTGTTAAGATGCAATAAATGCCAATGTTCTACACACTTCTTTCAGTAAGCACACCACTCTTGTTAATAAGTTCGTTTTTCTCCTGTTAACTTGTCAATCTAATTTACAGATTACCAGCCAGTGAGCCCAAGATAGGTAGAGGAAAATACAGTTTCCATTCCCACAAGTTATTTGGAGAGGCTCTGTGAGATTCTGCTTTTAGGAAGATAAACGAGTTAAAAAAAAACACAACTGTTCTCAAATTCTCAAATGCCTTCAGCCAAAAATGATTTTTATGGCCTAGTGGCATATTCTGGGCCCCTTCAATATAAACAGCTGTGGCCAGCATGGTGTGGTGGTGCGTGCCTGTAATCCCAATACTTGGGAGGCTGTGTTACAGACTTGGTCACCAGCCTATGGCAGTTTTGGGGGGGTAGAGAAACCAGCAGGAGGTAGGGCCTGGTGAGAGATTGCCATGTCATTGGGAGTGTGCCCTTGAAGGGGATATTGGGACCACAGCCCCTTCCTTTCTCTTAGCTTCCTGGTCACTATGAGGGAACAACTTTGCTCCGCCACACACTTCTGCCATGACTGCCACGGCCTTGCCTCCTACGGAGTCTGCGTGAACCTACACGCATGACGTGGCAAAAGCTTCAAGGAAGTATGCCCGTAGAAAAAGGTGTCCTGGGTCTTGGAATTCTCACTCCTCTGGAATTATGTCTGTCTCCTGTTTTTGGTGAAATGCTTTCTCAGCACTAGATGGAAAGTTAAGGCTGTAATGCACAGGAT
>PVJS01039958.1:0-18669 GCA_004027185.1 Glis glis | reverse complement strand
GCGTGGTGGTGCACGCTTGTCATCCCAGTACTTGGGAGGCTGAGACCGGAGGATCGCAGGTTCGCGGCCAGCCTCAGCTACTTAGTGAGGCCCTCCGCAACTTCGCGAGACCTGATTTCAAAATAAAGGATAAAAAATAGGGCTGGGGGTGTAGCTCGGAGGTAGAACGCCCCTGGGTTCGATCCCCAGTACCGCAAAAAAAAAAGAATACATTTGAGTCATTTTCCAACCAATAAATCAACACATGATACTGATTCCTCAAAACTTAACAAGGAGAGTTAAATTCAATGATAATCTTATCAAGCTACCAAAAGTGAAAATAAAAGATAAAAATGAGAAAAAAAATCAAGAAAATGGTTGCATAGAACTAACTAAAAATTATTGATATGCAATTGTGTGATGTTCACATATAGGTCATTTATTAATATATTTGAACATTTGCAGGTACATGAAAGAATAGCAGTGGGATTCAACTTATGTTTATGACATTTTACAGCTTAAAATTTCTCACATAATTATTTCATTTGACATAAGGATGAATCAGAAAGCAATTCCCTTCAGGAGTTCATGGTATAGGAGAAGAGACAATAGTAATATACAAAGAACTATAGTATACTAGAGAAAGTAGCAAGTATCATTAGGGAATTCACAGAAGGACTATTTGGGGTCATTGCAATTGCCCTCTAACTAGTCTCCACATGTGCCACATATTGTCTGTGGGCACTTACCTCCAATCCTGCCCTTTGATGATCTCTTCTGTTTTACAAGGGACTGGAAGCCTGAGAACTACATTTTCTAGAATCCCAGCTATTTTATGGTAATATTCTGCTAGAAATAGGAAATGCTGGCTAAAGATCAGAATATGCTCTTATTTAATTATCTACTCTCAAAGCTAGCCACTTGGGTTAGGTGATGGTTTTTCCCTTTCTGAGCTTTTTTTCTTTTCTTTTTTTATTTTTTTGTACTGGGGATAGAACCCAGGGCCTGTGTGCTAGGCTGGTGCTGAGCCACCAAGCTACAGTCCCACCTGCAGTTCTTTTTCTTTTTTTTGTGGTACTAGGGATGGAACCCAGGGGCATTCTAGCTTTGAGCTACACCCCCAGCCCTATTTTTCATTATTTATTTTGAAACAGGGTTCACGAAGTTGCGGAGGGCCTCACTAAGTAGCTGAGGCTGGCCGCAAACCTGTGATCCTCCTGTCTCAGCCTCCCAAGTACTGGGATTACAAGTGTGCGCCACCATGCCCGGCTCCCACCTACACTTCTTATGAGCTTTTATTAAATAGAGCTTTCACTCAAGCAGAGAAAACAAACAAAAAACCGTTCCCGCAGAAGTTTGTCTTTGAGGTCCCTGGCATTCTTTTTCTCACTTTATCGTACTCTTCCATCAGACCTCCTCAGCTGGCAGCCAGTGTTCTACTTTTGTGTTTCTGAAGAAAATTAGCTGATAAACAGATTGAATCCACTGAGGCCCGGGCAGGGTAGTTCTTGTCCTTTCAGTCTGTGTGTGAAATGGAAAAGGCTTCCAGGCCTCATAGTTTGGCCAGGCCAGGCTCATAGTTTGGCAGAGGGAGCAGAGGCTGGATTTGAGCGCCCCCTCACCCCCTTAGCCAGGCGTCTTTGTGCATTGAACAGTCTGCACAACAGTACACGGTTGGCCAAGGCAACACTTCAAACAAACTCACTAAAATTTACCCCTGGGAATTTTGTTCCTACCGCGGAGGGCTCTCTCTATGACCGTGGCTGGTGTTGTTTCCTAGATGTCCAGACGTTCATTTCTCCACTTACGTATTCATTCATTAAAAATTATTGGATGTATTATTAGATGCCTACTGTGTTCTCGGTTCTATGCCAGGCTCTACAGAAACTAATGGAAGAGGAGGACCATAAGAGGATTATAGCCCAGGAATATCAGAGTCAGGGTCGAGCCTTGCAGGGAAGTTAGCCTTCACATATGATGGGCGATGTCTGGGAAATGGGTTCTGTGCTCCAGCCTGACTTGGCAGGTTTCTTCTGTCCTGAATGGGGCCTCCATTTGCTTTCACCTCTACCTTCAGGGCTTGCTCCACACTCTTAATGGTGACTTTCTTGGTTGAGGTTCCATTAGATTGGGTCTTGAGGGCCAAAATTAGATTAGAGATTTTAGGGGATGGGAAGGTAATCTTCTGGCAACTTAAGCCCTGGGCATATGTTTTTGTCCTAACTAGATGTATTTTTTGCTGCTTTACTTTTTCCTCTGCACACTCCAGGGCTTCATTGTCCTCTTCCTTTTCTATCATCAATGGCTTTTGAATGTTTTTTGCTTTTTTTTTTTTTTGCAGTACTGGGAATTGAACCCAGGGGCATTATACCTCCAAGCTACACCCCCATCCCTATTTTATTTTTTAGTTTGAAACAGGGTCTCACTAAGTTGCGGAGGGCCTCACTAAGTAGCTGAGGGCCTCACTAAGTAGCTGAGGCTGGTCGCAAACCTGTGATCCTCCTGTCTCGGCCTCCCAAATACTGGGATTACAAATGTGTGCCACCACGCCTGGCTTGTTTTTTGCTTTTAAAAATATGTTTTATTGTAGGGCTGGGGTGTAGCACAATGGTAGAGTGTGTGTTTAGCATGCACAGAGCCCTAGATTCCCTCCTCAGAGCTACAAAACAATAAGTAAATTTTGTTATGTATTTTTGAGGTTTATAACATGATGTTATGAGATACATATAGATAGTAAAATAGTTGTGATAGCAAATGATATCTATCATTGCACATTGTTGCTTTTTGCAGCTAAAATCTACTTAACAAAAACATCTAATATAATTTTATTAACTATAGTGCTCATGTTGTACATTGATTTCCTAGACTTTTCCTATGTATCTGCCATATCGTTGTTGTTGTTGGTGGTGGTTGTTGTTGTTGTTGTTGTTGTTGTTGTTGTTCTTCTTCTTCTTCTTCTTCTTCTTCTTCTTCACTAGGGATTGAATCTAGGGGCATTCTATCTCTGAGCTGTACCCCCAGCCCTATTTTATTTTTATTTTGAAACAGGGTCTTGCTAAGTTGCTGAGGATCTTGCTTAGTTGCTGAGACTGGCCTCAAACCTCAATCCTCCTTTCTCAGCCTCCCAAGTACTAGAATTATAGGTATGCGCCGCCATGCCCGGCTTCCTTTCTTTCTTTATTAGCACAGGGCTGTCAGTATAGCTTAGTGGCAGAGTGCATGCATAGCATGTGTGAAGCCCTGAGTTTGATCCTCAGCACTGAAAAAAAATTATTAGCATAAATCTTGCTATTCTTCTTTATATTCTGCAATGCTAGTTTTTAAATGTCAGTATAAGAACATGTAACTCATATGTAGAATCACAAAAATTGTACAATTTGTATTTTGTAGCTTGTACATGTATATGCGTTTTGTTCTTATCATTCAGTAGGAAATGTTGCACAATACTATACTGGATCAACTGTTTTTTTTCACATCTTGGAAGCTGCATGCCACTGTCTGGTGTGCTGTGCTTCCTGTCTCCAGGACCTGTGAGTGTAATAAACTGCTTTTGCCTGAGCCTCTCCTGTGTCTCCTTTCGTGGCTGCACCTGACCACATGGAAGAACACAGAACACTCCCCATCCCAAATCTGGTGGTGAGAGGACCCCACCAGTCTTACATTTTGTCTCCAACGCCTCCTAGAAAACAAGTCTTCGCATCTTGTGTTTTCCTAAGTGTGTATGGGGACTTGGGGCAGGGTGTCGGGTGAAATCACACGCTGTTACTTGACGAGTCTGTACAACACTGTACAACAGGCTTCTGGAGGTAAAATTCAAGGAGTAGTTGAATGAAAAAAAGTTTCACCATAACAGGTACAAGGTGTTATGAATGTAATCAGGCAGAAAGACTATTTGGGCAGAAATGGGAAACAATTCAAATCTGGAAGGTTTATGTGATTCTGCTGCTATAAAAACAGGGGCATGCTTTTCGTGTAAGTCAACATACTTACTTCCATGCAAATCATGTATTACTCCACAGGATCCATTGTTGAAAGATAATAGAAAAAGAAATCCTTCTTCCCTTACCTTTGTCCCAGAGGACGTCCTGTTGGCTGAAAGGGCTGAAAGGAGAGGTATTCACAAAGGTTTAGAAACAGGAATTAAAGCTTAGATCTGTTCCTGAGAACAGTGTGGCCTGGGATTCAGCCCTGCATTTGTGAATAATGCAGAAACACCAGGGAAAAGGGCATCGTGATGGGTGGATCTTCCTCTGTCTAGCTACCCTCCACAATGCTCTCCTTTACTTAACCCAGACCCTGGTTTGTTTACCAGCAAGCTCATTAACCTTTAAGACTTCCTGTCCTCGCCTGAAAATGAGGGTAATAACAATTCTGACTCCACCGAACTGTTTTGACTATTGGAAGAGATAATGCATTTGAAGTGCCTACCATATAGGAGGCACTTGATAAATCTACTTAGTTTCTACCCTCACTGAATTCTTAAAAAGCTTTTGCTTGAGTGCCTCATAATTTAGTAGCTAATTGCATACTGTCTTATGCACTTTGCTACTGTTCCTTCCAACTTAATCTTTCTTATGCATCATAGAATTTACAAAGGAGATGCTGTCTTAATAATATCTAAACCAGCTGCTCTATGGTGGATAAAAATTTGTCTGCTGATCTTCTTTCACATGTCTTTTGAATCCTTCACTTGCCCAGCCCACAGCTGAACATGGACGGAATATCCTACAGTCTGTATTTTAACTGATTGATGGTTCTTTAATCCGAAAGGCGAATCCCCCTGGAAGTTACTTCAATAAATGAGAATCATAGAGTTTCACTTTGAAGAAAGAGCCCAGTGTATTTGCCACATCCTGAAAGAAAGCCCGTCACCTTGGGAATTTCCAGTCTGCTAGATTAAATATGAAGTGATTAATAATCCTTCTTCATGGGAGCACCGTGATAAAGTTACAAAGTACCTGTGGCACGCTGTCCTTTGAAGAGGAGAGCACAATACAGTGATGGCTCAGCGGAGCCCATTGCTAAGCAACGGAACCAGGTCTGGGCTGCACAAGAGCAAAAATCCCTCTTTTGTTCAGTATGATGAAGAATTATTAAATGGAAAATGCTTGACAGAATCCTTACCTGCAACAATAGCACTGATTATTCTCTGAGGCAGTAATGGGCAGTCGATGACCAGTGTTTATGGAATTCTCTGACAGGAACGTGCATCTTTGTTTTCTAAATGAAGTGGTTCAACACAGAGTTCTCAGATAATCAATTTTAAGGAAGACACAGATTTGCCATCTGGATTAGAAGTCACCAGTCTCTGTGTTCTAGGGTTAATCCAGGATTATAAAACTCCATCTCAAGTAATTTCAATACTAGTTAATTTTGATGGAAATGTTTGTCAACACAGCTTACAACACTGGACCCCAGATGACCATCTTCTGGGAACCTGTTAGGAATGCAAATTCTTTTTTTTTTTTTTTTTTTTTTTTGGTGGTACTGAGGATTGAACTCAAAGGCATTCTAACCCAGGGGCATTCTACCTCTGATTTTCACCCCTAACCCTCCTCCCCCTGCCTTTTAAATTTTGAAATAGAGTCTCACTAAATGGCTGAGGGTCTCACTGAGTTGCCAAGGCTGCCCTTGAACCTGCAATCTTCCTGTCTCAGCCTCCCAAGTACTGGGATTACAGGCATGCTCCACTGTGCCCAGCAGGAGTGCAAATTCTTGAGCCCCCATTCTAGGCCTACTGAGTCAGGAACTCTGGAGTGGGGCCCAGCACTCTGTGTTTTCTCAAACCTGTCAGGTGATTCTAATGTAGTTCAGAGTTTGGGGGCTACTGAGTAAGAGGATCCTCTTACTCAGAGACACATACAACTAGGCAGGGAAGAGTTAAGTCCAGATTGTACTAGCGGCTCATCTGAACTGCCGTTGAACTGCTGAATCATTTGGAATTGGGGAAGAAATTTGTAGTTGTGACTCAGACAGTAACCACAGAGAAAATAGCACACGTAATGGAGGAGACACCTCAAGGTAGCCTTCACTTACTTCCTGCTGGAATTGAGGCGTCTATAAACACCTTCCACTGGCTTCCATACAGTAAAAAGATGGCACTACTTAATACGGTCATTTATCCATCTGATATTTGCAGGGCCACTACTATGGGCCACTCAGCCTGGTAGGTATCACAAATAATTGGTTATTAATACATATATGGTATTTTTGCCCAGTCAGCAGTAACAGACTGATGCTGAATTGGAAGCAAGACACAGCTCTTGAAGTTGGAAATTTTACAGACCAGAGTAATAGCAACTAGGCACCCAAACAGCTAAAGCTGAAGGAATATGGTTGATGATGCTTCTGTGGCTGTGGCAGATGAAAGATGGCTACAGGCTCTTTGACATCTCTCCCACTGAGAGGTGGGGTCCACGTCTCTTCTCCTTGGATATGGGCTGTGACTGCTTTACCCGAGAGAGTGTGGCTGAAGGGATTCTGCAGTTTCAGGGCTCGGCTAGGCTTGGAAGAAGGCTGGCAGCTTCTGCCTTGGTCTCTTGGAGCCCTGAGCTGCCATGTAAGACATTCAGCGGCCCTGCTGCGGGGAAAGGTGGAGCACCCTGAGCTGACACGGAGCAGGAGAGCAGTTCTGCTGAGCCCAACCTTGCAGCTGACCCTGCCAAGAAGCCAAGTTGAGGAACAAAGCCAGTAGCCCTGATGGACACCAAGTCGAGCAGAAGAATTGCCCAGTCAAGCCCTGACCAAGGTCCCGACCTGCAAATCTGTAAGGTGTAGTACTATGGTGGTTGTTTTGAGCCACTAAATTCGGGGGCAGCTTGTTACGCAGCAATCGGTAACTCTGCACTTCAAGCCACTGCTGACAGAGAGGGGGAATGCTCTGACACAAATAAAGAGCAACTCAGACAAGGACCCAGGAAGAACTGTAGGTACGACAAAGAGGAACAGAACCAGGGGGGCATAGAAGAGGACAGGCCACTCCTGAGCTAGGGTTTCACCCAAAGCCAGTGAGGAGATGCGGGGAGTTAACACCAGAATTGCACTGTGTTATATCTGTATAGCAAAATGGTTAGGAACCCAAGGTCTGCAATTGGGCCAACTGGGTTAAACCCAGCACCACTATTACTAGCTGTACCCTTAGAAGAGATACTTAAGTGACCAGGTATGGTGGTGCACACCTGTAATCCCAGTACTTGGGAGGCTGAGACAGGAGAATCTCAGGTTTGAGGAGAGTCTCAGCAATTTAGCGAGACCCTCTTTCAAAATAAAAAAATAAAAAGGGCTGGACTCGGACATGGTGGCACATGCCTGTAATCCCAATACTTGGGAGGCTGAGACAAGAGGATCGCAGGCTCAAGAACAGCCTCAGCAATTTAGAGAGACCTTCAGCAACCCAGAGAGATGCTGTTTCAATTCAAAAAATAAAAAAGTGTAGGGGTGTAGCTCAGAGGTAGAATGCCCCTGGGTTCAATCCCCAGTACCACCAAAAAAAAAAAAAAAGATACTTAAGCTTGCTAAAATCCCATTTACTCCAGGGGATGTAGTACTGCCTGGCAGTTGTGAAGATTCAATGAGATAATCTACAGAGAAGTGCTTTATCACAGTACCCCAGGTTGGGGTTCTGCTTGTCTTTCTTTGAATTGACTCTGTTGCCCTGCTCTGCCCTGCATGCGGAGTTTCCTGGGCTTTGTGTCCTCTGACTTCCAGTGGGTTCCACGAGTGGGGCCCAGGAAGAGAGAAGCTTAGCTATTATCCCCTTTTCCCATCTCTTTTAGCCTTTTGATTTTAGCGTTTGTTGTTCTTTTTCTGTGTGTGCGTGTGTGTGTGTGTGTGTGTGTGTGTGTGTGTGTGCATGTGCGTGTGTGCGTGTGCATGTGCGCGTGTGCGTGCGTGTGTGTGTTCTCCTCATTAAGCCCTTTTCTGATGGCATAGTCCTTTCTCACGTCCTAGCTTTATGCTGGATGGTCTTTGATTCTGCTCCTACCCTCTGTGGGTTCAAGGTTTTGTCTCTAGCCTCCCCTTCCTCCCAACCATTCCCCTGCCTCCACCCACCCTGCTGAATTTCTAGCCCTATAATCTATGGGTTTCAGGTATCCTTGGCCCAATCACCTCCCTGGACTCATGTGCCCACTCTAGTCATGGTCTCAGGATTCTCTTATTTTTCTGTGGGCTTATCTGTTTAAAAAGAGTAACTTTTATACTTTGTCTTCCATGTTCCACACTGTGTAGCATTAGGTTTCAGGATCTCTCCTCCACCACGTTGCCAGAAATATGGAAACTCTTTTTAATGTTAAGTACTTAGTAAACTCCACCACGTTTACTCCACACTCTGGGTCATTTTGATAAATCCCTTCCTCTACTCCTCTTTCTCCTCCTCCTCCTTTTCCTCTTCTGCCTTCTCCTCCTCCTCATTATTATTTTGTGGTACTGGGGATTGAACCCAGGAGCATTCTACCTCCCAGCTACACCCCCAACACTTTTTATTTTTTATTTTGAAACAGGGCCTCATTAGGTTGCTGAGAGTCTCGCTATGTTGCTGGGTTGTCCTCAAACCTGCGATTCTCCTGGCTCAGCCTCCCAAGTACTGGGATTACAGATGTGTGCCACCACACCTGGCTCCTTCTTTATTTTTAAAAGCTTCTGCTATGATCTGAATATTTTTCCTCCCCCCTCAATTAATACGTTAAAATTGAATCACCAATATGAGAATATTAAGAAGTAGGGCCTTTAGGACGTGCTGCCCTTATAAATGGAATTGTGTCCTTCATAAAAGAGGCCCTAGAGAGCAGCCTTGACTTCACCATGGGAAGACCCGGTGAGAAAGTCCCACCTACGACCCAGGAAACAGGCCCTTGCCAGGTACCACATCTGTTGGCATCTTGATCTTGGATTTCCCAACCTTCACGACTGTGAAAAATAAGTTACTATTGTTCATAAGCCACCAAGTTCATGGCATTTTGTTATAGCAGCCTAAAGGGATTATGACAATTTCAAATTAAAATAAATGCTTCATGTATAATTCAGAGGAGTTGGTGACCTCCAGTGGGCAAATGCTGGTGTCCATTTTTCTGGTTCCAAGGTAGCAGTTGGAAGCTGGGGTGAAATGATCCTTTATGTAGAACTATCCCTTGAATTACAGGCCATTTAGCATCCCCATCCTCCAGACACCAAATGCCAGGAGCTCTCCCCCTTCGTTATGATAACCGCAAAAGTTACCACACATTTCCATGCCAGAGCCACTGGGGAAAAAGGGCCTGCTGGGAGTATCCATCAACAGGACCTTTCCATTTTGATGTGCTATACATCACAGTGACAGATTATTTTGTAAGACATCATTTATCAGGAATATAAAGTGATTTTGTTTTTCCTGGAGACATTAAGGGTGAGATGATGTCCGTTGTTTATTATGAGGGAGATTGGTAACTTTGAAAAGTCCCAAGGAAATAAAATATAAAGTCTAGAAAAAAATACACACACATCAATACCATAATCTTGGCATCATTATGAAAGTCTGAAGTCATGTCTATTGTTAACTCAGGCAAAATGACTGAACAGACCCTCGCTAAGCTTCAGACTGAGAACCGAGTTTGGTAAGCAATGTAATTTCATTCTAAAACTCCTCACCAGGGCCGGGCGTGGTGGCGCACGCTTGGTTTTGGAAGGATGGAATTTGAGTTATCAAACTCTAAGTGTCAAGTAGACAACGGAATACATAAGCTTACAGCTGAACATTTGGGAGCATTTTGCTTTTAGATAATATTTAATGGAGTGAGTTGGATGAGAGGACTTAGAGAAAGAAGGTATAGTTAGAAAAGAGAAGGGGTTGTAGGAGTATTCTTAAATTTCAGGTACCTATGACTCAGAGCAAAACGATAATAATAAAATATATGCAGTAACTTAGCGAGACCCTGTTTCAAAATAAAATAAAACAGGGCTGGTGATTTAGCTCACAGATAGAACATCACTGAGTTCAATCTCCAGTAACACACACACACACCTAAGAAGGTATGTATGTATGTATGTATCTATTATCTTTGTAGAATTAGCTACAGAGAAATAAATTGATATGAAAGTTTGACTCTCATATTCTTTAACATATTTAAATGGGGACCAAAAATAAGTCTGGGTTTTCTTTGTGTGTATATGTGCTAGGGATTGAACCTAAGGGCATTCTACCTCTGAGCTATCCCCTCAGCCCCTTTTTGGAAATTTTAATTTTGAAACAGGGTCTCGCTAAGTTGCTGAGGGTCTTGCTAAGTTGCCAAGGCTGTTCCCCTACAAACCTGTGATCCTCCTGCCTCAGCCTCCCAAGTACTGGGATTATAGGCCTGTGCCACCGTGTCTGACATAAGTCTGGTTTTAATACACTGGTCTTATTCTCATCCATTTGACCCATGCTTTTGAGGGTCTACTATAAGGTACCATGTTAGGCAGTGGGCATGAAATGAAATTAGTAGGATGGTCCAACATTTAGTGAGTGTATGCTGTGTGTACTAGAAGATTCAAGTAGAGGCAACAGATGGAAAATTGATTCTCTGCCTCCAAGAAAAAGTCTAATCTAGAGAGGAAGAAAAAAAAAAACACTCAAGAGTTGCAAGAATAGCATGCGTCTTTTTAATTTCTGCTTATCTGGAATTCTTTGGCCATTTGGAGAAATCCATAACTCCTCCTGTCTTTTCTCCACCCAAAGAAGTGGTTACCTCTACCTCTGGTCAGAGGGAGGGCTCCTTTGGTGGAGAGAGGATATTTCAGTCCATATCATATTTCTAGTCAATTAGTTCCCAACCTCCTACCATTTATATTCTCATTATCTGGGGAGAAGAGACATAAAGACTCCATTAGCACTTTTAATGCCTTGTTTCTTTTCCCTATTAAATAAAACACAGCCCCTGCTTTAACATTAGTATTCACTATTTGTTCAGAATTCTATACTTCCTGTATGGCTGGTGTGTGGATTGGATGTATGCCCACTTATCAGCACAAATGGCAGGAAGGGAAACATCCTCTTCTGGGCTAATCGTTACATGTGCTATATTAAGATGCAGCTGAACAGTTTGGTGGATTGTTGTTAGAAAGAACAGCTTAGCATCAATTACGCTGAAACAAAAATCGTTATATTTAGCAACCATTGTCTAGTTTTTAAATGGCCTTTATTAAATAACCTCAGATAAAAGCTTAGTTCATTCAACTGCCTGGTACATTTAATAAGTCATCCTGGCAGACCCATGGTGATGTAATTCTGCTTGGAAAGATATTCTCAGCAGGGTTAATGATGAAGTTCTTCTGTACTCCGTGTGACCCTTGGATAATGATAATATTCAGGGGGGTGTCAAAATAATTTCTTTATGCTTTATGAAACCAAATTCCGTGGTCTCCAAATACTTAGCCATCTTCCTAAGCAGGTTCAAACATTTTGTTGTTGTTGTTTGTGTCGGTCAGCTTTTCATTGCTGTGACCAAAATACCTGACATAAACAACTTAAAGAAGGAAAACTTTATTTTGGCTCATGGTTTCAGAGGTTTGAGTCCACAAAGGCCAGCTCCATTGCTCTGGGTGTGAGGTGAGGCCAAACGTCATGGTGGAAGGGAGTGGCGGGGAGAACTGCTCAGCTCATGGCCACCAGGAAGCAGATAAAGAGAGAGGGGGCAGGCACAAGAACTACCCTTCCAGGGCACACCCCCAGGGACCCACTTCCTTCAACCAGGTCCCACTGGCTGCAGTTTCCACCACCTCGTGGTAGTCCATTCAGCTCTCAGTGGGTTAATCTAAGGATGAGGTCAGAGGCCTCAGGGTGCAGTCACTTCCTAAAAGCCCCAGCTCTGAACACTGCCATGCGTTGAAGGCTCGGTCCCCATTGGTGACACTATTGGGAGATGGTGGAAACAGGAGGAGGTGGAGCCTTCTTGGAGGAAGTAGGTCATTGGGACTGTGCCTTTGAAGGGTTTATTTTGTCCCAGCTTTCCCCCCTACCTTTCTCTGCCTCCCACTGCCATGAGCTGAGCAGCCTCCTCTCTCACACTGTCCTGCCACCATGATGTCCTGACTCACCTCAGGACCAAAGAAATGGATGGAAACCTCGGAAACTGAGCTAAAACCAATCTTTCCTTCTCTAAGTATTTTGTCATAGCGACAGAAAGCTGACTAATACAGTCTTCTTTATGTCTGCTATCTGAAGGATAGGGATTTCTCTTCAGTCAATGATACATGTCAGTCAGCAGATTTTCAGCAGAGAATGTAGCTATTAAGTTTTGCCATTCAGAACACTTAATGTTTGGCTGTTACTCAGTGCTTGAGAGGGTCTGAAAGGCCTCCACTTACTAGTTTCTTTTAGTCACTGCATTCAGTTTTATCACCAGAAAGTCAGAACCTGGACCATATTATCTTGTGCTTTATATTAGATTAGTACTAGAAAGATTGTTTGAAGAACTCTTTAATATCTTATCCAAAACAACCCAAGAAAATCACAGTTTATTATTTACCTGATGTTCCTTATATAATCATATGCTATATTCCTGCTTGAAACCTGTGCAAAAGATATATTAAACCCTTTATATGGCTTAGTATATTTTCTTTGAGAAGTGGGAACTATACATAATATCACCAATGTTTTTCTGTTTTTACCATGAATATCAGTTAACTAAGATCTTATTTTATCATTTTCTCAAACCTTTAGATGCCCTTTTATCTTAAGTTCTTAATTGACTTCTTATCCTTCCATTAAAAGTGTATAGTACCAGCCAGGTGTGGTGGCGCACGCTTGTAATCCCAGTACTTGGGAGGCTGAGACCGGAGGATCTGGGTTCGGGGCCAGCCTCAGCTACTTAGTGAGGCCCTCCACAATTTAGTGAGACCCTATTTCAAAATAAAGAATAAAAACTAGGGCTGGGGTGCTCGCTTTGGCAGCACGTATACTAAAATTGGAACATACAGAGAAGATTAGCATGGCCCCTGTGCAAGGATGACATGCAAATTCGTAAAGTGTTCCATATTTAAAAACCAAAACCAAAAACAAACTAGGGCTGGGGGTGTAGCTTGGAAGTAGAATGCCCCTGGGTTCAATCCCCAGTACTGCAAAAAAAAAAAAAAAGTGTATAGTACCACTGGACATGGTGGTGCATGCCTGTAATCCCAGTACTTGGGAGGCTAAGAGGATCAAGGCCATCCTTAGCTACCTCGTGAGACCTTGTTTCAAACTAAAAAATAAAAAGGTAATCTCCAGTACCAAAAAAAAAAAAAAAAGGATAGTACAGTTTTATAACTACCACAAGTCTACTTGAATAAGAACAGATCGCTTCTCAGATGGGCTTTCTTTGAATGCCCCTGAGTTCGTATTGGAACACATGATATCTAGGTGACTCATTCCTAGTGACATTTAACTTGGGTCATTTCATTAAGGTGATGTTAGTCAACTTCTCATTATTGGAATATAACACCTGAGATAATCAACTTAAAAAGAGGAAAGGTTTATTTTGGCTTATGGTTTTGAAGGTTTCAGTCCAAGGTCAATTGGTCCATTGCTTTTGGGCTTTGTCAAGTCAATACATCATGGTGGGCATATGTGGCAGAGGAACCGCTTCAGCTCACAACTAGGATGCCAGAGAGCAGAAGAGACTGAGGTCCCACAATCCCCTTTGAGGGCACACCCCCAGTGACATAAGGCCTCCCACTAGCCCCATTCCCTAATGTCCCCATGATCTCGATGGTTCACAGGCTGAGGGCTATGCCTTTAACACATGGACCTTGGGAGGATATTTAAAATCCAAATGATAGCAGATGATGTTGGCCAGATTTCTCTAAAGTTTTTCCCCCCTATACTCTGTTAGATGTGTGTGATTTTTTTTAATTCAAGAGTTTAAGAGTTGTTTTACTTAGTTTCCAAACTTATAGGATTTTTGGAAGTTATCCTTTTGTTAAAATTTTGAATTCTGTTGTATGATGGTAAAGTACATATTTTGTATGCTACTGATATTTTGGAACCTATTGACGTTTCTTTATGACCTAATTCACGATCTATTTTTGTGACTATTTCAAGTGTGCTTGAAAAGAATCTGTTTTTCTCCATGGCTTAATTTTCACATCTATGAGACAGGAAGAACCCGAAATATTCAACTCCTTTGATTTATTTTTTGAAGGTTGTGAAATGAAAGATCAAATTGAAAACCAGAAAAATATTATATTTGTTCTTTTCTGACTCTTTTGAAAACTGATGATAGGTATATCTTGACACAAATGAACACAATAGAGGAGAGAGTAAAGGAAATATCCATCCTTCCTGAAAATGGATTCATTACCACTGAGTAACAACAGGTGCTTAATCCTCTACGGGGGCACAGTTCCAGCCTACTGAGAGGGTCCGGCCAGTGTGGGGAAGCCACCTGTGATAGTGAGTCAGCTTTGTGTTTGGATCCTTAGAGGCCCACTGGCCTTGAATATTTACATAAATTAAGCTGAATCTTTGCTGTTCTGTGGAGAAGTATAACTGTGCTGAAGTGGCCTGGTGGTCCTCCAAAAGGCTGGCTGATGGCAGCTGGTCAAACAGGGACACTCATCTACATTTGCTACAGGAAGAGAAATTTGGTAGCCAAGAGCTTTATCTTATGGATTTAAGTCAGATCCTTAATGGTCAGGCTCTCAGGTTGTTTACCATAAGGACCATGCCCCTCAGCTATAGCCCTCTTTATTGTTATTATTATTATTGTTGTTGTTGTTGTTGTACTGGAGATCGAACCCAGGGGCAGTCAACCTCAGAGCTACAATCCCAGTCCTATTTTATTATTATTATTATTATTATTGTTATTATTATTATTATTATTATTATTATTGTACTGGAGATCGAACCCAGGGGCAGTCAACCTCAGAGCTACAATCCCAGTCCTATTTTATTATTATTATTATTATTATTGTTATTATTATTATTATTATTATTATTATTGTACTGGAGATCGAACCCAGGGGCAGTCTACATCAGAACTACAACCCAACCCTATTTTATTTTATTTTTTTGGTTTATTTATTTATTTTTTTGTGAGACTGGGGATTGAACCCAGGGGCATTCTACCTCTGAGCTACACCCCCAGCCCTATTTTTTTATTCTTTATTTTGAAACAGGGTCTCACTAAGCTGTGGAGGACTTCACGAGTTGCTGAGGCTGGCCAAGAATCTGAAACCCTCCTGTCTCAGCCTCCCAAGTACTGGGATTACAAGCATGCGCCACCATGCCCGGCAGGTTATTTTTTATTTTGAAACAGATTCTCACTAAGTTAGCCTGTGCTGGCTTCAAACCTGTGATCCTCCTGTCTCAGCCTCCCAAGTACTGGGATTACAGGCGTGTGCTACCACGCCCATCTGAAAGTTCTTTTTTATGCTGTTTCTTGCTAGGCCTTATTGTTGGCTTCCTGCCTCCTCTTGACCATGATCATTAATGTTTGTCTTCTAATTCCAAGGAGAACTCAAGGTTTTCTAAACATCACAAAGGAATGTCTTAAATTTTATATAGGTATTTATTTTGCCATTTTCAACTTTTCTATTATGTTTGAAAATTGTCAAAGTTCACAGTTGGTAAAAAATACATTTGCTTTTTCCCCTCCAAAAATGTAGTAACCCTTGGCTATTGTAGTCATGCAAGAGGTCTATACTTTATTGGATGAAGACAGAGAATGCTGCAAATACTTGTTCACATACAGAAAATGAAACAACAAAACAACAACTATTCAAAGAGGGGCTGAGGGAGAGAGCAAAGAGGGTCCATGGAACTCACAAACATGAGAAGTGAGAGGTAGCACAACAGGACGATTTTCCAGTAATATCTTGGCTGTCGTTAGAACAGACTTCACTACACAGGGCTGTGTGGTGAATTAGAAAGAGCATAAAATCAGGGGACATGGTTAGAATTCAAGTTTTGCTCTATATTGGCTGCGACAATTGAAGATTTTGACTGAGACAATTGAAGTCTCTGATTCCACAGTCTCTACCTATGTAAAATGCTAAAAACAATAATACTTGCTGCATATGTAAAAATACTATCACTACTATATAGTAAAGTGGTATACTGGTACAGTAGCACTATCAACTGGATAAAATTATTTAGAAGGTTTTGAGGAGGATGGTTTAGAATTGCTCTCCACTAGTTTGTTCACACAGATATTTCATCTTCCACCAAAGGTGTTGGTTGTCAAACATTTGTGGGAATAATCTTTGAGGAGGTTTTTTTCATTATTGTCAACCAATTTTATCAGGCATATGACTTTCTATACATATCATCCAATTAGTTTTTTTTTTTTGTGGTACCGGGGATTGAACCCAGGGGCGTTCTACCTCCGCGCTACACCCCCGGCCCTATTTTTTATACTTTATTTTGAAACCGGGTCTCGCGAAGTTGCGGAGGGCCTCACTAAGTAGAGAGAGAGAGAGAGAGAGAGAGAGAGAGAGCTGAGGCTGGCCGTGAACCCGGATCCTCCGGTCTCTGCCTCCCAAGTACTGGGATTACAAGTGTGCGCCACCACGCCCGGCCATCCAATTAGTTTTAATGAATTGAATAAATTTATTGATTGATTACCTCATTTCATAAGGGCATTTGAGGACCAACACTCAATTTGACACTCTTGTATCTCTTTGTGTTTGGGTCATGCAAGTTTTCTTGCTTTCTGAATTAAAAATGTGTTGGATGCAGAGGACTGGACCTCAACATCAGCCCCTTCTCTTTTTAGTTCACCTTTCTGTATTTTGGAAACTGAAAAGCACCCACCCCCCCACTTCCCCTGTTCCTGTCTCAAAACACACAGATTTCCTTGCTGCTGATATTCTGATTGCAAAATTGGCCTTACCAGTTGCTGGCAGCAGAGTAAGGTTTGCAGGTGCTGTTTAGATGGTGCTGGCAAATAACATACATGGACGCCATGGTTTTTATGCAGCAGTGTTCTAGTGTCCAGTTAGCTGCTCTGTTGCTGTGGAGAGGAGGCTGGGGTCATGGGATGACAGCTTCCAGACTCCAACTTCCAGGACTGTAGCCAAGGGGTTGGCAGTGTTGTCTAGGGAGTCATCCTTCAATGACTTCGTAATTTCACATGTCTCCAATTCTCCATGACAAATCCCTTTCTGTCTGACTAGCTAGCTGATTGCTGTAACGTAATCCTGATTGATTTGTAAATTCTATGGGCAGAAACTCTGTTGATGATGTTCAAATGCAAGAAATGACCTTGCATTTTGGTGGTGGGAAATGGACAATAAACAAGTAAAAAAAGTTTTAATATGGTAGTGATACAGGTTATAGGTAAAAATAAAGCTGGCAAAGGGCACAAGGTGTGCAGGAGAGGAAGGCAAGTGTGTTGCTTTTTTTTTTTTTTGGTACTAGGGATTGAACCCAGGGGCATTCTACCTCCAAGCTACACCTCCAGCTCTATTTTTATTCTTTATTTTGAAATAGGGTCTCACTAAGCTGCAGAGGGCCTCACTAAGTAGCAGAGGCTGGCCTTGAACCTGTGATCCTCTTGTCTCAGCCTCCCAAATACTGGGATTACAAGCGTGCGTCACCACGCCCGGCGTGTTGCTGTTTTAAATACAGTTGTCCGGAAAGGTTTAGCTGCCGGAGTGACCTCTGACCTGCCTATTACGTCAATTGTGTGCAAGGCCCTGGTGACATTACTGTGTGAAGACGCAACGATCAAGCCGGGCGTGGTGGCGCACGCTTGTAATCCCAGTACTTTGGGAGGTGGAGACCGGAGGATCCGGGTTCGCGGCCAGCCTCAGCTCTCTCTCTCTCTCCCTGTCTCTCTCTCTCTCTCTCTACTTATTGAGGCCCTCCGCAACTTCGTGAGACCCGGTTTCAAAATAAAGTATAAAAAAAATAGGGCCGGGGGTGAACGCCCCTGGGTTCAATCCCCGGTACCGCAAAAAAAAAAAAAAAAGACGCAACGATCCATCTACTACTACTAGTTGATCTATTATTTTCCATGTCCAGATGGTTGCATTGTTTACCCACAGCAAATATGGCGGAAAAAGTTTCAATCGGGCCTCTCGGCCCTTAATAAAGATGGCGACTGCACTTCCTGTGCCTGCCCTCAACAAAGATGGCGACAGCACTTCCTGTTTGGGCTTCCGCCTTCAACAAGGATGGTGCTTACAGTACAGGTTCCGTAACAGGCTGGATTCCGGTTGTAGTTTGTTTTTTTTTTTTTTTTTTTTTAAGATACGTGTTCGCAGACGTAAGTAACAGGAGTCCATTTTTTCTCGAAAGTCCCGCGTTGTGGAGTTGCGACTTGGGCCCCTGGGTGTCTCTCTCGCCCCCGTCACTTGTTCGGGTTTCTGAGCCGGGCCATGGTTGGGGTGGCGGTGCCGGGGGCCCGTTCTCCACCGGGTCCGCTATGAAGCTCATCCAGCGGGTCAAGTTGCTCGAAAATCTCCTAGTTCTTCCCGTTTCTGACACAATAAAGGTTTCAGCTGCCAAGGCAGGGTATTTTAAAAAAAGTTCCAAAAGACAAATATGGACACCCTCCTATTTCTCACCTGCCACCTCCGGACTTAACCGAGGAGGAGGATGGGCTGTTGCCTGGCCTCTGGGTATCCTAAGAGCCATCTGCCAGCCCCCCTTCCCCTCCCTGCCACTTGTCCTTCATTGCCCCCACACGGCCGCCCCACAGCTCACTAGCGACCTTCAAATCCTGTGTAGCTACTGAGCAGTGCTGGGGTGTGGGC
>PVJS01039957.1:0-18669 GCA_004027185.1 Glis glis | reverse complement strand
TCAGCAACCTAGCAAGACCCTCAGCAACTTAGCAAGACCCTGTTTCAAAATAAAAAATAAAAAGGGGTGGAGGTGTAGCTCAAAAGTAGAATGCCAGCCGGGTGTGGTGGCGCACGCTTGTAATCCCAGTACTTTGGGAGGCGGAGACCAGAGGATCTGGGTTCGCGGCCAGCCTCAGCTCTCTCTCTCTCTCTCTCTCTCTCTCCCTGTCTCTCTCTCTCTCTCTACTTAGTGAGGCCCTCCACAACTTCGTGAGACCCGGTCTCAAAATAAAGTATAAAAATAGGGCCGGGGCTGTAGCGCGGAGGTGGAATGCCCCTGGGTTCAATCCCCGGTACTGCAAATAAATAAATAAATAAATAAATAAATAAATATAAAGTAGAATGCCCCTGGGTTCAATCCCCAGTGCCACAAAAAAATTTATATATGTGTGTGTATATAATAACATATAGTTTTATATATGTCACATGTATACAATGACCAAATAGGAACATCCCAAAAAGGAAGATAACTGGAGTAAGAATAATCAGACCATAGCCAGGCGTGATTGCACACACCTGTCATCCCAATACTTGGGAGGCTGAGACAGGAGAATCACAGGTTCGAGGCCAGCATCAGCAAGTTGAGACTCCCATCAACCTAGCGAGACCCTGTTTCCAAATTAAAAAAAAAAATAGGGCTGGGGGTGTAGCTCAGAGGTAGAACGCCCCTGGCTTCAATCCCTAGTACCACAAAAAAAAAAAATAAATAAATAAATAAAATAAATAAAAATAAACACCTCCCTGACCAGTGACGCCCCCTCCCAGGGGCCATCTGGGAATCGGGGTGAGCGCAGGTGGGCTGCTGGGCCCTGTGGCCGGGCTTGGCGCAGGCGGGAGCGGCTGCGGGACATTCAGGAGGCCTGGGGTGGGGAGGCCTGCTTGCACCCCATGGGCCTCTCCAGTTACCTGGTGGCATTAGGACAGCCGGTTAGACGTTTTGTAGCAAGACAGGCTCCTTCCTGCCCGTGCAAGGAGCCGAGATTAACCGCTCTGTTGACGCCCAAGAAATATCTCCCTCTGGAAAATTCCACTGCAGGGTGTAGCTTGCCATGCCGGGACGCCAGCCTGGAGGGGGAGGGGCGGGAGCGGTTGGAAGCGAGTGTTTTTATTGAGCACCTAAAAGGTGCTGGGCACCCCGAGGGCCTGGCGGGTAAATAAACAATTGTGCGAGCAGCCAGCTGGGGTTTCGACAAGGTGGCAGAACCGTTTGCTGGTTTATTTATTATTTATTTATTTATTTGTGGTACTGGGGATTGAATCCAGGGACATTCTACCTCCAGGCTACACCCCCAGCCCTATTTTTTATTCTTTATTTTGAAACAGGGTCTCACTAAGTTGCGGAGGGCCTCACTAAGTAGCTGAGGCTGGCCGCGAACCCGGATCCTCCGGTCTCAGCCTCCCAAGTACTGGGATGACAAGCGTGCGCCACCACGCCTGGTTATGACAGATATTTGTAAAAGGTTCACTGCTCAAAATGTCGAAACATCAGATGGGGGTCGAACCCAGGGCATTCTACCTCCAAGCTACACACCCCCAGCCCTATTTTTTATTCTTTTATTTGGAAACAGGGTCTCACGAAGTTGCGGAGGGTCTCACTCAGTAGCTGAGGCTGGCCGCGAACCTGCGATCCTCCTGTCTCAGCCTCCCAAGTACTGGGATTACAAGCGTGCGCCAGCACACCCACTTGGTGCTAGTCATGGAAAGGGGTGTCTCTGAGCTGTCTCTGCCCTGCTGCGTGGTGGATGGGCAGGGAGCTCTGGGGACCTCCGGCTGACCCCCTGGAGAGGAGGAGGTCAGAGAGGCTGGCGGAGCCCCGGTGCCCGGGCAGGCAGGATGTGGCCCACGCAGAGAGAGGGCGGCCAGCGCTGTCGCCATGGTAGCAGCCTCCAGCCACCGCGCCAGCTGTCCCTGCTCCCTGCGGGCCCTCTGCTGTCTCCCCGGCTGAGGACAGCCGTGGTGGCCGCCTCCGTGCTCATGGCAGCCTCCCGATCGACAGCTGGGGCATTTTCTGGTTCAAAGGACACAGCAGGCACGTCTGGTCTCTGAAGGCGGCCATGCCAGGGGACCTGGCACCGGGCCTAATTAGCATGTCAGCCCCGCCCACCAGGAAGCCCCGCCCTCTTCTCCATCCGGCAGGCAGGACAGGATGGCAGGCTGGAATCCAGCTCCATTGCTGTCTAGCTGGGTGGCCTCGGCCCCATTACTTCATCTCCCTGGGGCTCAGTTTTATGATCTAAAAATTAATAAATGGGGCCAGGCGTGGTAGCACACGCCTGTAATCCTAGTGCTTGGGAGAGTGAGACAGGAGGATCGCAGGTTCAAGACCAACCTCAGCAAGTTAGCGAGACTCTCAGCAACCCCCTGTTTCAAAAAAAAAGGGGGGTGTAACTCGGAGGTAGAACGCCCCTGGGTTCAATCCCCAATACCAAATAAATAAATATTAATAAAATGGGTCGACGGGACCCGCCGCACAGAGAGAATTACAGGTCTGCTGGGGGCTATGCCCAGCACTGGCACCCAGTACCCAGGTCTGATCACCTGCTGTGAAGGAGCCCCAGTGAGCTCACCTGTCTACGATGCTGCTCCCATGTTACAGATAGGGAAACTGAGGCACGAGGAAGTTAAGTACCTGCCTAAGCAGGGCCTCTGTTCCCCCAGTCTTTTTTTTTTTTTTGTGGTACTAGGGATTGAACCCAGGGGCCTTCTACCTCCGAGCTATGCCCCCAGCCCTATTTTATATTTTGTCTTGAAACAGAGTATTGCTAAGTTGCTGAGGCTGGCCTCGAACCTGGGATCCTCTAGTCTTAGCCTCCCAGGGACTGGGAATACAGGCATGCACCACCATGCCTGGTCAGGTACTGCTCCTCTCTGAGCCTTGGTCTCCTCTTTTGTAAAATGGGGCTGCTCCAACAGCCCCTCCATCCTGAGGACCAGGGGAAATAATGGCTAGAAAATGTTTCATTTTGGGTACTGGGAATTGAACCCAGGGGCATTCTCCCTCCGAGTGACAGCCCAGCTCGATTTTATTTTTATTTTGAAACAGGGTCTCACTAGGTTGACGAGAGTCTCACTACTTGCTGAGGCTGTCCTCCAACCTGCAATCCTCCTGTCTCAGCCTCCCAGGGACTGAGAGTACAGGTGTGCGCCACCATGCCCGGCTTGTGAGAAAATGCTTTGTAAACTGTGACCGGCCTTGTGACTCATTTCTCTCGTTTCCTCTCCTACCTCAGGTTGAAAAGTACCCGCGTGTGAAACATCCCCCTCCTTCCCTTCACGGTTCCCTCCTCTCTCCCTACCCATCATGGCCTCCCTCCTCCCTTTCCCTCCTCCCTTTCCCTCCTCCCTTTCCCTCCTCCCTGTCCCTGCTCCCTTCCCTCCTCCCTTTCCCTCCTCCCTTCGCTCCTCCTTTTACCGAGGAGCATCCGGGGTTCAGGCGTCCCCGGGGTCCCGGCAGGCGGCAGGAGCGGGGCTGACAGCTCAGCCATCCGGAGCCGCAGGCGGCCGAGGGGCCCCGTCTTCTCTGTAATGTCGAGTTCTCCTTGGGGCTTTTCATGTTCAAAGTGCTTCCTCGGTGCTAAATAATTAATTCTCGCTGTGCTCCGTGTGAGGGAATAAATAAACGTCACTTGTACGGGGTGACTGAGCCCGCTGGGAATCAGGCTGACAGCTCCAGGCGCCGGCGGAGGGGTCGGCTGGGGACGCCGCCTGCAGAGCCCGTGGCTAAGGGAGCGGGGACAGGGGTGTTGGGGACGGGACAGCGCCCCAGGGGGCTGAAGGGTCACTCCCGGGCTTGCTCCCACAGATCTGGACAGAAAACAGACGCGGGAGGACGGCTTCCCTCCCACAGCCTCCGGCCTCCATGGGAGGCACAGGAAACAGCTGGAGCGCCGACCCCTGGGTGGAGGTGGAGGAGAGACCGGCGTCCCCATCACGTGCCACTGTCCCCGCCACCAGCCACCCCTGGGGTCTCTCCCCGGACTCCTTGCCAGTCCACACCACTCTGTGTCCGACCGTCCCCGCTGCTCCCCGCCTCGGCCTCTGGTCTGCTTCTGCGCCAGGCGATTCCTGCTGGGGGCTTCAAACAGCTGCTCCCCCGCCCAGCTGGTCAGGTCCCCACTAAAGTCACCTTTACACCTCAGTGAGGCTGGCCTCTAACCTGCGATCCTCCTGTCTCAGCCTCCCAGGTACTGGGATGACAGGTGTGCGCCACCAAGCCTAGTCCAAAGTAAATTTGTGTGTGTGTGTGTGGTACCAGGGATTGAACCCAGGGGCATTCTACCTCCGGGCCACAACCCCCAGCCCTATTTTTTATTCTTTCTTTTGAAACAGGGTCTCACTAAGTTGTAGAGGGCCTCACTAAGTAGCTGAGGCTGGCCACGAACCCAGACCCTCCTGTCTCAGCCTCCCAAGTACTGGGATGACAAGCCTGCGCCACCACGCCCGGCTACTTTTAAAACGCTCTCCCAGGGCTGTCTCCTGTCTCTTGCTCCCACACGAGGCTCACTTTAGCCACAAAAAGTGCTCCTAGCCCTTGCGGTTGTTGGATCGGGGGCGAGGTCGGCACCCAGGTCAAGCCAGCCCTCCCGCCCCTCCGCAGCCCTGGACAAGAGGCCCCTGGAGCTGTCCCTGCCCTGGCCCCACCGCCCTGGACGGAGACACTGAGCCCGATTCATCCGGCCTTCAAAGGGCTCCTGTCTGCATCCACCTCCCCGCCCGGGAGCACACTGGGTCCCTGTGTGGGCTGCCGCCAGCTGCGACGCAGAATCCCCGCTCAGCCGCAGAAGGTAATGGTGGGTTCTCTGCGCATGCCCACCAGTCCCTGGCCACAGCCCAAGGCAGGGGCAGTCTGCAGGGGGCGCCGCAGGCATGGATCCCAGGCGGGCCTGGTGGCTGACAGGAGCCGCTGTCCCTCACCCCAGGCTGGGACTCGCCTCTGGCCGGCCTCTCAGACACTACGCACCATCGATCGCGCAATCACACAATTGATTTTCCTTCTTCGTCGTGGGTCTTGAATTGCTGCTTCCCGGCCTGACCTTTTCTGTCGGTCACATGCCCTCAACATCCGTCATCCCAGCCGGGCGTGGGGGTGCACGCCTGTCATCCCAGTACTTAGGAGGCTGAGACAGGAGGATCGCAGGTTGGAGGCCAGCCTTGGCAACTAAGCGAGACCCTGTTTCAAAACAAAAAAATAAAAAGTGCTGGGGGTGTAGCTCAGAGGTAGAATGCCCCTGGGTTCAATCTCCAGTACCGCAAAAAAAAAAAAATAAATAAATAAATAAAATTTAAAAATAAAAAATAAAAATAAAATTTAAAAAACAGCTCTATACCTAGGAGCTATACGTGAGGTCTACCCCCTATAGGAGAATACCTCCTATACCCCTAGGAGCATTCTACCTCCAAGCTACACCCCAGCCTATTTTATTTTCATTTTAAAACAGGTCTCCTTAGGTTGATGAGAGGCTCACTACTTGCTGAGGCTGGCCTCGAACCTGCGATCCTCCTGTCAGCCTCCCAAATACTGGGATGACGGGCGTGTGCTACCACGCCCGGCTCTATTTTTTATTTATTTATTTATTTATTTATTTATTTTTTTGCAGTACCGGGGATTGAACCCAGGGGCGTTCTACCTCTGCGCTACGCCCCCGGCCCTATTTTTTATACTTTATTTTGAAACCAGGTCTCACGAAGTTGCGGAGGGCCTCACTAAGGAGAGAGAGAGAGAGAGAGAGAGAGAGAGAGACAGGGAGAGAGAGAGAGAGAGAGAGAGCTGAGGCTGGCCACGAACCCGGATCCTCTGGTCTCCGCCTCCCAAAGTACTGGGATTACAAGCGTGCGCCACCACGCCCGGCCTATTTTTTATTTTGAAACAGAGGCTCACTAAATTGCTAAGGATTTCCCTAAGCTGCAGAGGCTGGCCTCAAACCTGCGCTCCTCCTGTCTCAGCCTCCCAAGTACTGTGCCACCGCGCCCAGGGTGGGCTCTGTCTTTGTGGGGGTCGAGCTGCGGCGGGGGGAGGGACAGGGTAGATTTCCGGACCAGTGCGGTTCTGATGGAGATTTAATGGGCGCTGATTCACGGCTGTTCGCGGGGCCTGGGGGAGCTCCAGACCCAGGGCTCGGCTGCTCCTCTTGCTCAGGTCCGCGTGCCAAGAGGCCTGGGGCGGGCAGAGCTGTCCACCTGCCGGGCACCTCAAGGCCCAGCAATGTCCTGCAGGGAGGGGAGGACCGCTGGGCTCCTCCTCTGTTTCTAGAAGGAGGTAGGAAAAACTGTTCTACAGGTTGGCAGAACCCTCCCGTTGGCTTTTTTCTTTTTTCTTTTTTTATTCCTGCAAGCAGAGGACGGTCCCTGTGTCCTGCCACAGCGGAGACACCTCGTTAATTAAAGGGCTGCGCAGATGTCACCGTTGATTAAGCGCTGCCTGGCTCCTCTGCAGACACGGCTGACTTAATGACGCCTGCGCGTCCCTCCGCCCGCCCTGGAGGAGCGCAGAACGGGGCCTCGTCCTTGTCGCTGGGCGCCACAGCCAGACAAGGTGACACAGACTCATTTTCACCATGCCCGCCGCCCTTCCGTCGGAACTGCGCTTTACATCATGTTGAGAGCACATTAAAAATATAGCCGGGCGTGGCGGCGCAGGCTTGTCATCCCAGGACTTGGGAGGCTGAGACTGGAGGATCCGGGTTCGCGGCCAGCCTCAGCTACTTAGTGAGGCCCTCTGCAATTTAGGAGACCCTGTTTCAAAATAAATAAAAAAAAAAATAGGGCTGGGGGTGTAGCTCGGAGGTAGAATGCCCCTGGGTTCAATCCCCAGTACTGCAAAAAAAAAAAAAAATCAGTTGATATTTGAGGTCATTCTTAGTGCTTTTATAAATACCTTAAATCCTAGTCAGGCGTGGTGGCACACACCTGTAATCCCAGTACTTGGGAGGCTGAGATGGGAGGATCGCAGGTTCGAGGACAGCCTCAGCAAGTTGTAAGACTAATCAACCCAGCGAGACCCTGTTTCAAAATAAAAATAAAAATAGGGCTGGGGGTGGAGCTCAGAGGTAGAATGCCTCTGGGTTCAATCCCGAATACCATAAATAAATAAATAAATATATAAATAGATACCTTAAATCCTAGTTGGGCATGGTGGCGCACACTTGCAATCCCAGTACTTGGGAGGCTGAGACCGGAGGATCTGGGTTCACGGCCAGCCCCAGCTACTTAGTGAGGCCTTCTGCAACTTAGTGAGACCCTGTTTCAAGGGCTGGGGGTGTAGCTCAGAGATAAAATGCCCCTGGGTTCCATCCCCAGCACCACAAAATAAATAAATAAATACCTCATATCCAACATTTGGTCTAATTGCACTGGGCTAGCTAGAGGGGGCCGGGAGGAGGGTGTGGATATTGCAGGAGGGCGAGGTGCAGGAGGTGCGTGTAGAGTGGGGGTCCCGGGGACTCAGGTTAATGTGTCATTCCTCAGTTTCCCTTTTGGGTCCGGTCAGGAGCACAGACAGTATCTGGTCCTTCCGTGCAGGTAGAACCACGCCCGAGGCAGGTCAGACCCTGCCCCTGGCTTGGTCTCAGTCTTGCAGGGAAGAAGCCTAGTGAGACGCGATTCCACAGGCCATCGAGGATTGCTGGCTGTGTACTCAGCGTCAACCAGCGGTCCAGGCGCCCGGCATGTAGTATCTCATTTAATCCTCGCACAACCCCGCAGGTTTGGATTGCTCTGATTGCTTTATAGACGAGGCTGCGAGAAGTTTAGTGAGCTGCTCACTATTCTTTAGGGACAGGGCCAGGATCTGATCCCAGGCAGCCTGGATACAGACTCTGTGTTCTAACCACTGCACCTTTCTGCCTGTCCCTTCCCCCCTATGTGGTGAGTGTCCAGCAAGTGAAGTTTCCAGAAAGGGCCTGACCTCATCCAGGGACACGCAGGAGGTCCTGTGCAGCCTGCTCCCCTCCCGCCCACCCACTACCTTCCCAGGGAGGGGACGGGGTAGAGGGACCTCCCTCTCTCCATTACCTGCTTGGGCTCCCCAGCACCCTGCCCTCCTCTTTCCCGCCCTTGCCCTTGGATTTCACCTTGGGGGCCACCTCTCAGCCAATGCCAGCCCAGGAAAGGAAGAGGGGCTCCACACCCAAGCTCCAGGGGCAGCCAATCAGCTGGCACTGCCCCTCTCTGCAGTGATTGGTTCTGGGGTAGCCATGTGACCTGGCACCACCCCTGTCTGCAGTGATTGGTTCTGGGGTGGACATGTGACCTGGCACCGCCCCCTCTCTGCAGTGATTGGTTCTGGGGTGGACATGTGACCTGGCACCCCCCTCTGCAGTGATTGGTTCTGGGGTGTCCGTGTGACCTGGCACTGCCCCCTCTCTGCAGTGATTGGTTCTAGGGTGGCCATGTGACCTGGAGCGGACCAATGAGAGTGAGCCATGCTGGAGACTTCTGGCTTTTGGGGATCCTGCCAAGTCACAGCGCTGAGAGATGGAGGCAGTGTGACCCCTGGGGTCTTCCTTCGAGTCCTTGGACCCCGCCATTCTGGAAATCATGGTCCCCTAAAACTTTGCAGTTACAGGACCCAGTAATGCCCTCTCTGCTTAGACTTGGGGATGTCGGGGCGTCTGTTATTTGTCACCCGGAGTCCCAACTACATGCTGGCCACAGGCTTTCCATCCATTATTCGATCTAAGTGGCACACAGACATTTGCTCCAGAGGTTTCTGAGACAGCCTGACCCCAGGCTACTTGCTCCGCCTTGAGACTGGCTGAGAGCACTGAATTGGGAGTCAGTAGACCCCTTCGAATCTTAAGTCTTGGGTTCAAATCCTAAGTCTCAGGCAAATCAGCTGTGTGACCCTGGGGCTGTCACTGGCTCTCCCAGAGTGGGCCCTGGTTCCATTCCAGAACCAGGGTAAGGAACTTGGGGTAATTAATTACTGCCGGCCACAGCTGCACCCAGTCCTTGGGGTTCAGTGTCCCATGACTTTGTGAATGGCTTCCCAACCTCAGCTCTTCTGTGATACCCAGCGCAGCCTCAGGGTCCACACCCTTCACCCCAAGCTCACCCCGCCCCCCAGCCTTTGCACATGCCTCTCTCTCTGCCCAAGGTCCCTGCTACCCCGGCTCCCCCCTTTTTTTTGTGGCACTGGGGATTGAAATCAGGGGCATTCTACCTCTGAGCCACACCCCCCAACCCTATTTTTTAGTCTTTATTTGGAAACAGGGTCTCACTAAGTTGAGGAGGGCCTCACTAAGTAGCTGAGGCTGGCCACGAACCTGCGATCCTCCTGTCTCAGCCTCCCAAGTACTGGGATGACAAGCGTGCGCCACCACGCCCGGCTCCCGGCTCCCTTTTTTGGGAACTTAATTATGTGGAATTAATATCTGTCTCCTCCCCCAAACCTGTAAACGCTCAAGGTCAAAGCCCTGCTCTGTCTTGGCCTCTGCCCTGCGGTGCATCCCTAGAAAATGAGCAGGAGGTGCCGGGATTGCAGCCTGTGTGGCCAGGAGAACGGCACCCCGGAACTCACTCCTTGAGGACTGGATCTGGGGAGGGGGTAGCGGGCTGTGGGGAAGGAGCACCTGTGCAAGGCCTGATAAACAGCCCTAGCTTTTAAATATGGTTGCAGCCGGGCTTGGTGGCATGAGTCTGTAATCCCATTATGCGGGAGGCTGAGACAGGAGAATTGCAGGTTCCAGGCCAGCCTCAGCAACTTAGCAAGGCCCTCTGCAATTTAGTGAGACCCTGTTTCCAAATAAAAAATAAAATTGGGCTGGGAGTGGAGCTTGGAGGTAGAATGGCCCCTGGGTTCAGTTCCCAGCACCACAAAAACAAATAAATATGGCTCCAATATAATTTTTTCTTTAAACTGTGGATTGACCCCAGGGGCATTCTACCTCTAACTAGACCCCCCAAGCCCTATTTTATTTTTTATTTGGAGACAGGTTCTTGCTAAGTTGCTGAGAGTCTCCCTAAATTGCTGAGGCTGTCCTCAAACCTGCGATCCTCCTGTCTCAGCCTCCCAAGTTCTGGGATGACAGGCGTGCGCCACTGCACCCGGCTGAGGGCTTCCAACACCACCCTCATGTGACAGACCCACGGGTCCACCAAGCTTCCGTGAAGACCCTGGTCATAGACGAGGGACAGGAGGTGGCCTCTGAGAGCAGGTGCCAATCCTAGGTCGTTCAGTCAGCCCACACTGACTCCTCCTTCCTGGGGGAGGCGCCTCTCCTCCCGGCTCTGTTAGTCTTGGGGCTCCGTCTGTCCGTCTGTCTGGGATGGGTGGGTCATTTCAGGCCTCCAGTGTCGTTCCCCCGTTCTCTGTGCAGAGCCCCACAGCTTGGCGGTACAATCCCATCCCCACCCCCAGCCGGCGGTCAAGGTCAGAGCCTTCTCCCCGCCCCCGCCCCAGCCTGGGGAAGGGACCGGGGCCAGGCCATCTGTCTGAAAACAATTAGCAGTAAACGCCAGTGCTGGGGGCGGGCGGGGGACTGAGCGGTGGCGGGGGTTATAAACACAGAAGGTTCCAGTCGACTCAGCCTTCCTGTCTGCAGGCCAAGAAGAATCCTCCGCGGAGGCCCCCCGCAGCCTCCGAAGCCGGCCTCAGCTGGGGAGGCAGCCCGGGCCATCTGGCAGTGGAGCCAGACGGAGAGGCAGCCGGACCTGCCGTGTCCTACGTGGCTCTGCTCAACCCGCTGTGCATATGAGCTCCCGCGCTGGCCAGCAGCCCGCAGGCGAGGAGGGTGCATCGAAGGGGGACCCCGCAAAGCCCAAGCCCGCCAGCCAGCCAGCCTGCAGGACCCTGTCCCCATCCCCGTGTCCCCAGCGTGGCCTGTGCCTCCTATTCTTGGACTGGCTCCTATGGAAGGGAAGGGGCCACTTGGCCAAACCTGACTTCGTTTATCTATGAGCGTTGGCTCAAAGGGCTGTATTTACTTTTCATTAATTTGAGTAAGATGCTAGTGTATATTAAAAAAAAAAAGAAGAGAAAGAAAGAAAAGAAGCCGGGCGTGGTGGCACATGCTTGTCATCCCACTACTTGGGAGGCTGAGACAGGAGAATGGCAGGTTCGTGGCCAGCCTCAGCTACTTAGTGAGGCCCTCCGCAACTTAGTGAAACCCTGTTTCAAAATAAAGAATGAAAAATAGGGTTGGGGGGGTGTAGCTCGGAGGTAGAACGCCCCTGGGTTCCATCCCCAGTACCGCAAAACAAAAAACAGTTGGGGAAAGAGAAAAGGGGGGTAGTTTCCTATAAGGGGATATTTCTAAATGTGTAGAATCGAACCATATCTAGCTACTGTCCCCGCGGTCCCTGTGTTGCTTAGGGAGCCTCAGTGAGCCCGGGCGGTGGGAAAGGAAGGAAGGAAGGAAGGAAGGAAGGAAGGAAGGAAGGAAGGAAGGAAGGAAGGAGGTTTTACATACAAATCTGTATGTTCAGTTTCTTTTGAAAAGCACAGTATCTGGCCAGGCGTGGTGGCGCAGGCCTGTCATGCCAGTACTTGGGAGGCTGAGACATGAGGATTGTAGGTTTGAGGACAGCCTCAGCAACTTAGCGAGACCCCGTTTCAATGTAAAAATAAGCCGGGCTTGGTGGCGTACGCTTGTCATCCCAGTACTTGGGAGGCTGAGACTGGAGGATCTGGGTTCACGGCCAGCCTCAGCTACTTAGTGAG
Organism: Glis glis; assembly: GCA_004027185.1. NCBI lineage: Eukaryota > Metazoa > Chordata > Mammalia > Rodentia > Gliridae > Glis > Glis glis. Next base: position 6,969 of record PVJS01039957.1, on the reverse strand, counting down.
GCCCTCCACAACTTAGTGAGACCCTGTTTCAAAAGAAAGAATAAAAAATAGGGCTGGGGGTGTAGCCCGGAGGTAGAATGCCCCTGGGTTCAACCCCCAGTACTGCAATAAATAAATAAATAAATAAATAAATAAATAAATAAATACAATGTAAAAATAAATAGGGCCAGGGGTGTAGTTTGGAGGTAGAATGCCCCTGCGTCCAATTCCTCGCAGGGGCATTCTAACAGGGGAGGGATGCTAACACTCGCTCTAGTTCTGTGGCACCCGGCCTGCATCCCACGCCGCCCACAGCCCGGGCGCCTGCAGGAATTTCCCGGGCCCTCCCCACATGGGCCCCCTCTTTATCTCCCACTTGTCAAGCCTCTGACGGCTGGCCCAGAGGCTGGCATCTCCACATTCCACAGAGGACGAGCCCCAGGTTGGGGTGCGAGGATCCAGGGATGCACACCCCGGCTCCCCACTCTGAGAGCAGCAGGCAGGCCTGTCCAAGACACCCCCTATCGGGCCACCACCTCCCACCTTCCGGCCCAGGGGCTTCCTGGATGCAGGACCCTTGGTGCTAAACTGCAACAGGTCCAAGCAGACCGGGGTGCTGGCCACTCTCCTCTTGGCACCCCTACTTTTTTTGTGGTGCTGGGGATGGAACCCAGGGGCATTCTACCTCTGAGCTACACCCCAAGCTCTATTTTATTTTTTAGTTTGAAACAGGGTCTCGCTAAGTTGCTGAGGGTCTCACTAAGTCGCTGAGGCTGGCTTTGAACCTGTGATCCTCCTGTCTCAGCCTCCCAAGTACTGGGATGACAAGCGTGCGCCACCACCCCTGGCTTCTGGTATCCCTACTTCTACAACCCTGTTTGGGATGGAGAGGAGAAGGGGGGTTGGGGCCAAACGCCAAGCCTGGGGTCAGCGGGCGGCTCCCCCTTTCCCTCCCCGAAGCCCCAGGGGTCAGGAGGGGTCCTTCTGTGGGCGGCGGGCGGGACAGGCCAGAGCAGGCTGGCTCCTGCCCACCAGGCTGACCTCATCAGCTCCTGGGGAGTGTAAGGGGTGATTTCACCGTGGCTGGGCTGCAGAGGCGGAGGCCCAGGCCTCGGGCCAACGCGGGCGGAGGAAGGAGACCATTCATGTCTAGTGCAGAAGGGCTGACAGATGGGTCTGGTGACCTCGGGCGGCAGACGTACCCCAGCCTCCCTCCTGGACGGCAACCCTCAGGCCACCAGACCCTGGCCCAAGACCTCTGCTGACAGCAGAATGACCCCCGTGCCACTTCCCACCCAGAACCCCCTAGAACCCTCGCTTATTCTCTATAATGCTCTATAATGCTCTGGTGGGGAAACTGAGGCAGGGCATCTGGAGCCAGAGCTGCTACATCCGGGCTGTGTGTCTCTGGGCAAGTTGCCTAACTGCTCTGAATCTGTCTGCTCGGTTTTCTTCTCCAAACCTCAGTGTTGATGTATAAAATAACCCATCTGAGCCGGGCATGGTGGCGCATGCTTGTCATCCCAGTACTGGGGAGGCTGAGACAGAAGGATCCGGGTTCGCGGCCAGCCTCAGCTACTTAGTGAGGCCCTCTGCAACTTAGCGAGACCCTGTTTCAAAATAAAGAATAAAAAATAGGGCTGGGGGTGTAGCTCAGGGGTAGAATGCCCCTGGGTTCGATCCCCAGTACCAAAAAATAAAAAAATAAATAAAAATAAAAAAGCGGGCTGAGCATTTCCGGAGTGCCAGGCTGCAGGTGGGCAGGTGCAGGCACGGTGGCATCTCCTTTACTCCCCCGGTGGCTCGGGCAACAGACCCATCACTCCTTCCACCAGCTACATCCCTGCGGGGACAGCTCAGATGAGGGCGATGGAGGAGGTGAGAGAGACAGCGGGTGGGCGGGATCAGGGGCCACAGTCGGGCTGCCTGTCACCCAGGGACCCTGCAACTCCTACGCCCAACGGGGCAGGAGGATGCAGAGACTAGGACCCAAGAGGGTCGGCGGAAGCTGAGTGACAGACAACAGAGATGTCTACGCCCTGATTCCTGGCCCCTGCGGCTGGTGGCTTATATCAAGGGGCAGCAAAAGTCCCAGATGGAGTTGGGACTGTGCTGTTGCCTGGGGCGGAGGAAGCCGTTCTGGGCTACCTGGGCGACCTGCGCTAACACAGGGTCCCACGGGTGGAAGGGGGTCAGAGCCCCAGGCCGTGGGACTCCATGCATTTTGGCAGAACTGCGGAATGAACCCAGGGGCATTCTACCTCCGAGCTACACCCCCAGCCCTATTTTTTATTCTTTATTTGGAAACAGGGTCTCACTAAGTTGCGGAGGGCCTCACTAAGTAGCTGAGGCTGGCCACGAACCTGTGATCCTCCTGTCTCAGCCTCCCAAGTACTGGGATGACAAGCGCGCCACCATGCCCGGCTCTTTCCCTCATCTGTGTGTGAGACACAGCGAGAGAGAGACAGACAGACAGAGCAGATGAAAGGACACTTTCCCTAATCAAGAACTGGCCCGCCCCGCTTGTCCCTGAGCCGCCGTCTAATTAGGGGTAGTGGAGCCCGGGTGGTGGCACAGGCTGGGGCACAGGCAGGGCTCCCGGGCCTGGCCAGGCTGCCCACTCCCTGGAGACCCGGATGCTCCATGGGCAGGTTGCAGGAAGGGCCCGGTGCACTAATGGACCTTCCGTGACGCGAGAGGCTTTGTCCCCGTGGGTCGGCAGGCGGCGTCGCCACTCTGCATCTCCTGGCTGTGCGGTGTGGAGGCGGTGCCCCTGGACCTGCAGCGGAGGGAAAGGGGTGACTCCGTTTCCCCCTCACAGCAACCAGAGAGTGATCAGCACGCCCAGCAGTAGAGACAGAACCGGGGGCGGCTCAAAGTCCTGCGCTGGCCGGGCGTGGTGGCGCATGCTTGTCATCCCAGTACTTGGGAGGCTGAGACAGGAGGATCGCAGGTTCAAAGCCAGCCTCAGCTACTTCATGCGGCCCTCTGCAACTTAGTGAGACCCTGTTTCTAAATAAGAAATTAAAAAAAAATCGGGCTGAGGGTATAACTTGGAGGTAGAGTGCCTCTGGGTTCAATCCCCAGTACCAAAAAAAAAAAAGATCTTTTATTTTTTCTTTAAAAACAGTCCCGCATTGCTGCTGGGGCTTTCAGGGATCCCTGTCTGCCACCCCAGCTCCCACCATCATGGTCCCGGCCTTCAACCCCTCCCACAGCCGCCCTCTGGCCCCAATGCTGTCCCCTACTCTCCTGGCTGTCTTAGCTCCAGCTGCCCTGGGCCCTAGTACAGAGGGCCGGGTGTGGTGGTGCACGCCTGTAATCCTAGTACTTGGGAGGCTGAGACAGGAGGATCGCAGGTTCGAGGCCAGCCTCTGCAACTTAGTGAGACCCTGTTTCCAAATAAGAAATGAAAAGGGCTGGGGTTGTAGCTCAGAGGTAGACTGTCCCTGGGGTCAATCCCCAGTACTACATACACACACACACAGAGTTGGGGTCATGGACGTTGCGTCCGTAACGCTGGCGGGCAGGTGTCTTTCGGGCCCGCCACGCTCTCTGGTGAGACCTGGACCCTGGGGTCCAGGCTTTTGGGGCTGAACCGCCTGGGAGGATCCTGCAGCCCCAGCGGAGCCTTTAGAGGGCCCCAGCCCGGCTGACGTCGCCCCACAAGCTCACCAGGGACTCCTGTGCGGCCCCAGCCAAGATGCTCTCAGGCAGCCGGGTTTATGGTGTTTTGTTATGCAGCTGTTGATAGCGCGTACACCTGCGGGGGGAGAAGCCCCGAAGGCATCGTGCTCCCCGGTGCTGGCTGTGCTCCGGCTCTCAGCTGCTGATGCTCTGTGCCGCGGACCCCGGCTCCCCCAGCTGTGACCGCTGAGCTGCAGGAGCCGGGTGGAAGCCACGCGTCTGCTGGGACCCGCGAGTCTGTGGCCGTGGGAGGCTGTGGCTGTGGGAGGCTGTGGCCGTGGGAGGCCGTGGTCATGGGAGGCCGTGGCCGTGGGAGGCCGTGGCCGTGGGAGGCCGTGGCCTGGCTTGTTGGTCCCCTTCCCCGGCTCTTGCTGTGCCCGTGAGAAGCGCTTCTGAGGGTAAGCCGGCCTGGGCGTCCATTTCCTGAGTCACCTGGCGACACAGAGAGCTGCCCGGCGCAGAGAAGGCCACTTGGCCGGCGTCTACACTTACTGCATGTTGGCGGCCATCTTAGCCCACGCAATGAGGTCACCACTTCGGACCGGCTTAACCATGTACACAGCACATGCTAAGTGGAAATTGTTCGCATACAGATGAGCGTCCTTGGACAGGATGGGACCGAAAGCTGGACACTGATGACCTCCTGTTCTCCCTGAAACCTCGCCACTCCCTGGTCTTAACTTGCGATCTTCTTCCCGTTTGCTTTGTTTGACCTTCTATATAAGAGAGGCCTTGACTACATGAGGCAGGAGGATTTGTCATCTTGGATCTCCTCCCCGACCTCCCCAATTATTAAATTCTCTCCAAATTATTATATCAGACTTTGTGTCGGTATCGTGCGAGAAGACTATTGATCAGGAAGCTGTCTGGTGCAGCGAACTTCTGTGGCAGGAACCACGGAATAGTTATTAGGGAGCCGCTTAAAGCAGCAACCCTCCGTGGCAGGACTACGGAGCAAGTAGCGTCCGCTAGAGCACCCCAATAGCACGGCTCTGTGTGTGTGCGTGGCTCCGGTGTGTACATGGGTCTGGGTGTGTGCACAGCTCTCATGTATGTATCTGGGTCTGGTGTGTGTACATGGGTCGGGGTGTGTGTACATGGCTCTGGTGTGTGTACCTAGGTGTGGGTGTGTACACAGCTCTATTGTGTGTACATGGGTCTGGGTGTGTACATAGCTCTGGTGTGTATACCTGGGTCTAGTGTGTGCACATGGGTCTGGGTGTGTGCACAGCTCTGGTGTGTGTACATGGGTCTGGTGTGTATACTTGGGTCTAGTGTGTGTACATGAGTCTGGGTGTGTGCACAGCTCTGGTGTGTGTACATGGGTCTGGGTGTGTACATAGCTCTGGTGTGTATACCTGGGTCTAGTGTGTGCACATGGGTCTGGGTGTGTGCACAGCTCTGGTGTGTGTACATGGGTCTGGTGTGTATACTTGGGTCTAGTGTGTGTACATGAGTCTGGGTGTGTGCACAGCTCTGGTGTGTGTACATAGCTCTGGTGTGTATACCTGGGTCTAGTGTGTGCACATGGGTCTGGGTGTGTGCACAGCTCTGGTGTGTGTACATGGGTCTGGGTGTGTGTGCATGGGTCTGGTGTATATACTTGGGTCTGGTGTGTGTACACGAGTCTGGGTGTGTACATGGGTCTGGGTGTGTGTACATGGGTCTGGTGTGTATACTTGGGTCTGGTGTGTGTACATAGGTCTGGTGTGTGTACCTGGGTCTGGTGTGTGTACCTGGGTCTGGGTGTGTACACAGCTCTATTGTGTGTGCGCCAGCTCTGGGAGCGTGAGCTGGAGCCCTGGGCCGGTCCCTCTCACCCACCATCTTGTCTGCTGAGGCGGGAGGACACGGCCTCCCTCCCTGAGGCCTTGGGCGTCTGAACGCTCTGATCTGAGCTGGCGGCCTCATCCTGACCGCGCAGGGCGCCCGGGAGCGCGGAGCCTCCCCTCACCAGGGACCTGGGGCCAAGGCCGGGCGTGCAGCAGCCCTGCGCAAGCCTGCGCTGAGCCGGAGGACGTCCTCCGGCCCCTCGGCTCCTGGGCGGGCCTTGGGGGAACTCGCTTCGTCACTAGCTACAAAAGCCGCCATGTGACGAGTAGGGCTCTGCTCGGCGTTCAGGAGCCAGCCACGTGACTGGCTCCATCTTGCAGATGAGGAAATCGGCGAACAGAGAGGGGAAGTCACTGTCCTGGGACACACAGCAAGGGCTTCGACCTGGCTGGATGGATGCCGCCAGGCCTGGATTTCAGAGGAGCGCTCCGTCACAAGCTGGAAGCAGAAACCCGAGCGGCAGTGTTCAGTCCAGTGGCCAAGGGAGGACCCCACCCACGGGGACCCACCCACGGGGACCTCCACCCACCTCCTGACAGCACCCTGCCCCAGGCCTCGCCGCCCACCCCCAGCGCAGGCCGCTGCGCCACCCCCACCCACTCATCTTGCCTGTTCCAATTATGTCAAGGAAGTCGTTATAATTTTATGTTTTTTAGATTAACATTTTTGCTTAAGGGCCTGGTAATTAGTGCACAAGCAGCTGGGAGCTTGAGGATCCAGGCAACAGGGAGGGAAAGTCTTCCCCAAATCCTTGGAAGCCTGAGGCGCTGGCCCGCAGGAGCCCGCAGCTCCAGGAGGGCGGGAGGACCAGGGCCGGCCTCCCTTGCCGCCAGCCCCGCGGGCCTCCACGTCCCTCCGCGGGGCTCAGCCCAGCTCCCCGCCTGCTGCCCTGTCCCTAGGCAGCTGCTCTGTCTGTCCAGGGCCTGGACTTGTGCCTGGCCCAGTCAACGCTTATTAACCCAGTGACTGGACAGAGGTTGCGAGCCGGTGGCCCCCAGGCAGCTTGGAGCCCAGGGGGTGGCTTGGAACTAGTGCAATATATGTTATTTTTTTCTTTGTGGTACCAAGGGCATTCTACCTCTGAGCTCCACCCCCAGCCCTATTTTATTATTATTATTACTATTTTTTTTAAAACAGGTCTCACTAAGTTGCAGAGGGCCTCACTAAGTAGCTAAGGCTGGCCGCAAACCCGGATCCTCCTGTCTCAGCCTCCCAAGTACTGGGATGACAAACGTACACCACCACGCCTGGCTTTTTTTTTTTTTTTTTTTTTTTTTTTTTTGTGGTACCGGGGATTGAACCCAGGGGCGTCCTACCTCCGCGCTACACCCCCGGCCCTATTTTTTATACTTTATTTTCAAACCGGGTCTCACAAAGTTGCGGAGGGCCTCACTAAGTAGAGAGACAGAGACAGAGAGAGAGAGAGAGCTGAGGCTGGCCGCGAACCCAGATCCTCAGGTCTCCACCTCC
>PVJS01039956.1:0-18669 GCA_004027185.1 Glis glis | reverse complement strand
AGGGCTGGGGGTATAGCTCGGAGGTAGAATGCCCCTGGGTTCAATCTCCAATACTGCAAAAAAAAAAAAAAAATGCAAGATGGGGGGAAAAAAGAAGCAAGATGAGGAGCTCTATAGAGGGAGAGCCCAGAGTCTGAGTCCTGAGACTCAGTGTGACCTGGAAATCTCTGATCTCTTTCCCCTTGTATAAGGAGGGATGGCTCTGCCCATTGGTCTTTGCTCTGGGGAGCCCTGGCTTCAGTGAAGGGGCCATGAGGGGTGGTAAGAGGCACCCTGGGCACTGTGGCCCCCCCCTGCCTCTACCAGGTTGGCATTCCTATACAAGTACCCTTGGGCTGCACAAAGCAACTGAGGCTCAAGAAAATGTTCAAAACCTGCTGGCCTTGAAGCCCATGGAGTCCCAGCTGTCACCCTCCCCCCCCCCCTGAGAGAAAGGGGTCCTCACCACCAGCTGCACATGCTTGGCCAGGTGCACCACATCCATGACCACCACAGCCACCTTGATGAAGCCCAAAGCAGACTTGACCACATCACGGGTACGGGAGGCCAGCAGCAGGCACACGTTCTCCAGCAGCTGCTCCACAGTGCTAGTCCCCATCATCCCTGTGGCGAGGGGGCCACTCTCAGAGACACCAGGACCCCACCCACACCCAAGCCTGCCCTACGGGGAAGCAGAAGCTCCACCTGCTCTTGCCAGGTCAAATGTTAGTAGAGCAAACATCTGGAGACTTCCACATGCCTAGCACAGTTCGGTCTGTGGTGTCCTGTGCCCTTTAGCCATCTTGAGGTGGGTGCTATTTCTCTCCTCCATTTCAGAGATAAAAAACAGAGGTTCTAAGAGGTTAGTAAAACTGCTCGAGGTTTCACGTGGCTGTCAAGAGGCAGGGGCAGGACCTAGATCTGAGCAGTGGGCTCCCTCCCCTCCTCCCTGCTCTGACAGCAGGCTGCACTGCCGTGTGCTGCGGAAGGTGTGACCAAGCAGCCTGAGCACAGCCACCAGGGGTGGGAGGCAGGTGGAGCTGCTGCCTTCCTGCTTCTGGTAGCCATCCCGTCCTGACCTTTGGGGCATTCTCCCAACTTAAGGGCTTCCCAAGTCTTTGAGGAAAAAAACGTTTACCTTTAAACTCGAAAAGAAGGTGGGTTAGGGCCAGGATACTGCAGCTGACTGTAGTCACGGCGCCCACGAGACCAGGGTAGATCAGGACAAGGTAGCGCTGCAGGGACTCTGGGGCAGAGACCAGGACGGTCACATGAGGACAGAGTCCCGGGGAGAGGGACTGCAGGCAGAAACAGCCGCCCAGGGCCAGGGCAGGGTGCTGTCTCCACCTTTTCTCTTTGATCAGCTTTTTTCTTTTTTTTCGCACAAGGCATCAAAACCAAGGGTGTTCTATCTCCGAGCTACACCCCCAGCCCTTTTTATTTTTATTTTGAAACAGGGTCTTGCTAAGTTGCTGAGGCTGGCTTCGAACCTTTGATTCTCCTGTGTCAGCCTCGTAAGTACTGGGATTACAGGGGTATGCTACCACACCCAACTTGTATCACCTGGGCCTCACCTTCCTTGTTGGAGCCAAACCGCAGGAATGCATGGCCCATCTCCACCAGCAGGGCGAAGGCATTCTTCCGAGCACCCACCGACACCTCTTTGGTACACAGGATCACCTGGAGCAGACAAACCCATTAGCACATACTCCCCAAGCCAGCCGCCCTGTGGTGGCACCCATGTGCCCAGGCAGCAAACTGGGCCACCCTTAGCACCATCACTGCTCTCCCCAGATTATTTTGTTTTTTTTTGTGTGTGTGTGTGTGTGTGTGTGTGTGTGTGTGTGGTACTGGAGATAAAACCCAGAGGCATTCTACCTCTGGGCTACATCCCAGCCCTTTTTTATTTTTTTGTTTGGAAACAGGGTCTCGCTAGGTTGATGAGTCTCTCTACTTGCTGAGGCTGTCCTCGAACCTGCAATCCTCCTGTTTCAGCCTCCCTAGTACTGGGATTACAGGCATGTGCTACCATGCCCATCACCTCCCCAGATTATGACAGGCTCTTGGGAGCCATACTCCAGGGAACCCCCAAAACACACATACCCTCCCACATGCCTCACCTCTGGGATAAGGGCGGCAATGAACTCCTCGTGCTCGGCTGAGAGCTTCTTCACAATATGTATGAGGCATTTCAAACGGGGCTGTGGGCAGGAGCACAACAGTCGGGACCCCTCAGTACCAGCCCCTCAGCCTGTAAGCCTCCCAGTGGCTCCTCTCCCAGTACCACTGGTCCCCTCTCAGCAGAGCGGGTCACCCAGGAGCCCTTACCCTCTTGGCAGGCGAGGATGTGCTCCGTAGCGAGTCCAGCAGGGTCTTCTTCAGGTCGTCCAGGTGGGTCTGCACAAAGCAGGCCCCGGGGCCCTGGGGGCTGGCACATACCTCCTCTAGCACGCGGTAGGCCTTCTTCTGCACCCCGTGGGCCTTGCTCTGTGAGGGGGTGTGGAAGACAAGACAGGTGGGGAAGGGGGCTGAGATCCACTCCCATCCAGTGACAGTCCCCGAGCATCCACTGTGGCCGGCACTGGAGGGGATTCAGAGGAGCAGGCCCTGCCCACTGGTCTGGAGCTCGTGAGGTCTAATGAGGGCTGGTGGAGTATGGACAGTGAGAAGGTACTGATGTGCCATTCATGGGAGACACTGGGGACACTGGGTAGCAGAGCCATTCCCCTTGCCACTTCTAAATAATTCATACTCCAGCAGGGTGGACTGGCCGCGCCTAGCCTGCTGCTCCCTCACTGCAGCAGCACTCCTCTCCCAGCTGACTCCTTGGGATTCCAAAGGAGCTGCTGTCACTCTTCCTGGGACACCATCCTGAGGTGAGGTGGCCCTGCATGCTCCACCCCAGAGCACTTCTCACTGCTGATCTGGGTTCTGTAGGTTGTTAGTCACAGGAGGACATCTCAGACAGAGGCCCCAGCACATGCACAGGTACACGTGGCACCTGCTGTACCTGGGACCTTAAAGCAGCCTAATGAAGCAGCAGGGGCACCGGGGCAGGGAAATGACAGAGGGTCAGACCAGGCTGGGATGGGCCTAGTGAGCAGTGAGTGAGCAGGCAAAGGACACAGTCTCTTCTACAAGAAACACCTCGGCAGAGCACAGTACCTAGGTGACAGATGGCAGGATGGGGTACAGGAAGACAAGGACAGGTGAGGAAGCCTGATCTAGGCGAGCTGCGAGGCTGAGGTCATGCACAGACCCACCTTGCTGGAGCCCCTCTCCCCAGGGGAGCTTATGTGGGGCTCACCTCTAGGTAGGGCCGGATGGTGGAATACAGCTTGCTGATGGCGGCTTCGTCAGCGTGAGGCGCCAATGCCACGACCAAGTCCAGGACAGACAATCTGCTCAGGGCAGGAGGCCAAAGAGGGGATTAGGGGGCTGGAGAGGGGCATGGACTATCGGGGTTCTTATGTCTATGGGCTACCAGAATGTGGGCTTGTCAGGGGGAGGATGAGGGGTCTTGAAGGAGCTTGAGGCCAATAATCAGTGAGCACTCCTGGAGTCCTCGTGACACACCAGATACTGCTACTGGTGCTTCACACATGCCAATTCCTGTCAGCCTCAAAGAGCCCTGCTGCAGGTACCATTATCATGCCCATTTTACAGATGAGATCTCAGAAGCAGAGTGGGTAAGTAACTTGCCAAGGTCACACAGACAGTAAGTGGTGGAGCTGGGATTTGAACCCAGGCAGTGTCTCCGGGGTCCTTATTTCTCCCTAGCAAGCTAAAAGGCCTCTCAGGAAGAAGGAACTGGTCCAGACTCAGGGCTAAGACATTCAATATCTCAAGACTTCCCCAAATAATTCCAGAGCTAATCCGCAGGCTTCTGTGAGACACTCCTCCATCTCCCTTGGCTGCCCACCTCAGGAGGGAAAGCCTGAACACTTACCTGGTGAAGTCGGAGCTGGCAGGGTCAAGCGCTTTCTCACTGGCTTTCTCTAGGAAACCATTCACCAACTGGCAGCCCCCAGAGGAGAAAAAAACAGCAGCTATAGCAGCAGGTCTCAGAGCCAAGTCTCACAGTTCAGGAGCCTCTGTTGCAGCCCAAGCCACAACCACTATGTGCGGTCTGCTCTCCAGGTGGCAGAGACTCACGTGAGCCCAGTGGGTGGGTTCTCAGTCTTTCCAACATGCCACCCTAACACTGCCCACCTGGAAGCACTGCCCCACCAGCAGCTCACCTGACACTCGGTAATGGTGAGATAGGTTTTGATGGTTTCTAGCACGGCTCGGCGAGGGGCTGGAGTGTCCCCTTCCGCGACAGGCTGTCCATACAGGTTGAAGAGGATTGGCAGAAAGTTCTTGGCAAAGCGGCTCACTTCAGCACGGTCAGCCTCTGGCAGAAGGACCAAAGTTTGCACTAGAGATACAGGAGCTGACCCTGCCTCAGTGGCTACTGTAGAGGCTGTAGCCCACAAGCATTCTTTTTTTTTTTAACATGCTTTTATTGGTGCATTGGAGTCTCACATCACAATGAACATCTATTTGATGTTAACTTACATGCACACAGCTCTTAGTGCCCCCCCCCCGCTCCCCCACACGAGCATTCTTTTAGGAGATTCTGTGGCAGAACTTGGAACCTATGGGTTTGAGGCTTCTCTGCCAGGAGAGGCTGAGGCCAGGGCCCAGCAACAAGGTACCATGTGGTTTGAGCTCCCCAGCTCCTGTCCTGGAGCTTCTGACACTGACTGTGCAAATCACAGCAGCTGTCAGTACAGTGGGAGTAGAGGTGAGAGAGGAGGGCCTGTTTCCAGCCTCCTGCTAACTTTGTAGGTCTCAGCAGCATAGGATGAGCAGCACAGGCTAGTTTTTGTGATCCTGCCTGGCAGTGAGCCACTGCAGACCAAACCAGAGCAGGGGCCAGGGACCAGTGCCACCCTCTCCCCAGCCCCCCAGAGCCCACACATACCTGCCTCACAGCCCTTGGTGATGAGAGTGCGCAGGGCCTGGCACACAGTGATCCTCAGGTCTGGGCGCTCACTGATGGCTGTGCCCAATGTCCGGGCCAGGCCTTTGAAGGAGACAGCCACGTCTGTAGGCTTTGTGCAGAACCCAGGCAGGAGGGTCCAGATCTGTGGAAGAAGGGGATGGTAAAGGAGAGTACCACCAGCACCCCACACCCTGCCCGGGCTGACCTGTACCTGCCACTGGAGCGTGTCATAGATCCTGGACTCCACAGTGCTGCCTGCCTGGGCCAGGTCCATTGCTGGAGTGTGACAAAGACATGGTGTGACCCTGGGCACCCTCCTGGCCAACAGCCCTCATTTTACCAAAACCAAAATCCCAAAGATGAGAATTGGAATATGGCAATTCCCCTTCCCCATAAATTAGGTCACAGTACTTGCTTTTTCTAAAAAACTAAAATAGACCTACAGAAAACAGAAAATGGATGTCTCTCCATAATCTTACTTTCCCAGGAAAGGCCTGTTTCTCATGACATTCATTTTGTGTGTATGCGTGTGGTATGTGTGTGTGTGTGTGTGTGTGTGTTGCTGGGGATGGAACCCAGGCATTCTACTTTTGAGTTACACCCCCAGCCCTACTTCCCAAGTACTGGGATTACAGGCATGTGCCACCATGCCCGGCCTCTTATTTTTTATTTTGAAACAGGATCTTATTATGCTGCTGAGAGTCTCACTAAGTTGGTGAGGCTGGCCTCAAACCTGTGATCCTCCTATCTCAGCTTCCCACGTACTGGGATTTTAGGTACAGGCCACCATGCCTGGTTCCTCATGACTTTCTTATACTTCTTTAAACACAGGCATAGTTTTTGTTTGTTTGTGGTACTAGGGATTGAACCCAGGGGCATTCTACCTCTGAATTACACCCCCAGTCATGGGTTCCATTCCTAGTACCAAAAAAAAAAAAAAAAAGGAAGAAGAAAGAAAAAGATGTAAACAGGTCTATGCTATACAAATATTGTTTTGTTTTGTTTGGTACTGGAAATTGAACACAGGGGCATTCTATCTCTGAGCTACACCCCCAGCCCTATTTTATTTTTATTTTGAAACAAGGTTTCACTAGGTTGGGGAGTCTCACTACTTGCTGTGGCTTGAACCTGCAATCCTCCTGTCAGTCTCCCAAATACTGGGGTTACAGGTGTGTGCCATCACACATGGCTTACATATATTGTTTTATAACCTTGTTATTTTTTGTGGTGGGGGGAAGGGAGCTGGGGATTAAACCCAGGGGTATTCTACCTCCAAGCTATACCACAGCCCTATTTTTTTTTAAATTTTCATTTGGAAACAGGGTCTTACTAAGTTGCTGAGAGCCTTGCTAAGTTGCTGAGGCTGGCTTTGAACCTGTGATCCTCCTGTCTCAGCCTCCCAAGTACTAGGATTACAGGTGAGCACCACCACACTTGGCTTCTCTTTCTTTATTATAATAACCATATTATATCCCAAAGCTGGAACTCGCTAAGGTAACCTGCAGGTTGTATCAGATTCTTTGCTAGTAGAAACCACACAGCTAGGAACATATTTGCATGCACATTAATGGGTGTGTACATCTGTCCTAAGGAAATACATGCATACATACCCATTTTTAATATATGCAAAGAACACTGCCAGGGTGGGGGGTGGAGCTCAGTGGTAGAGCATGTGCTTAAGCACATAGTCTTTGGGTTCATGCCCCAGAACCAAAAAATAAATAAAAATAACAACTGCCAGCTGGGCGTAGTGGCGCATGCTTGTAATCCCAGTACTTTGGGAGGCAGAGACTGGAGGATCTGGGTTCGCGGCCAGCCTCAGCTCTCTCTCTCTCTCTCTTTCTCCTTAGTGAGGCCCTCCACAACTTCGTGAGACCCAGTTTCAAAATAAAGTATAAAAAATAGGGCCGGGGGCATAGCGCGGAGGTAGAACGCCCCTGCATTCAATCCCCGGTACCGCAAAAAAAAAAAAAAACCAAACAACTGCCAGTGCTTATACCCTTTATTTTTACAGATAGGGGGAGAAATGGAAAGAAAAATATATTAATGTTTTAGTAATAATTCTCTCTGGGAGGGGGAATTGAATGGTTTCTATTTTCCTCTTTAAATGCTTCTTGTACAATTTATAAGACATTATTTATATTTATTTGTTTGTTTGTTTTTGGTACTGGAGGCTGAACCCAGGGGCATTCTATCTCCGGGCTATACCCTCAGCCCCCTTTTTTATTTTGAAACAGGGTCTCACTAAGTTGCTGAGGCTGGCCTCGAACCTGTGATCCTCCTGCTTCAGCCTTCCAAGTACTGGGATTACAGGCGTGCACCACCATGCCCAGCTCTATAAAATAATATTTAAAATCAGGAAACCCTGCCCTAGAACAGGGTTTCTCAATGTTGACATGGACATTTTTAGTCAGGTAATTCTTTTGTGTGTGTTGTGTGTTAGTGGGGATTGAACCCAGGGGCACTCTACCACTGGGTACATGCCTACCAACCCCCTCCTTTTTTGTGGTACTGCAGATTGTACCCCAGTCCTATTTTATTTTGAAACAGGGTCTTACAAATTTACCGCACTCTGGCCTTGAGCCTGTGATCTTGTCTCAGCCTCCCAAGCACTGGGATTACAGGCCTGTGCCACTGTAGCCAGCACATTCAGCCCTTTTGGGACAGAATCTTGCTAAGATGCCAGGCTGGCCTTGAACTTGTGATCCTCCTGCCTCAGCCACCCATGTTGCTGGGATCACAGGTGTGCACCACCCCACATAGCTTGGTCAGGTAATTCTTTGTTGTGGGGCTGTTCTGTGCATTGTAGGATGTTTAGCAGCATCTTTGGCCTCTACTCCCTAGATGCCACAGCACTTGTCTCCCAGTTGTAACAATGAAAAATATCTCTGAGCACTGCCAAATGATCCAAGTGCAGCAAAACCAGCCCTGTTGAGAACTACTGCCCTAGAAGAGGCGCCAGCAAACTTTTTCAGTAAAGGGCCCATTTTCAGGCCTTGCAGGTTATATGATTTCTCTTCCAACTACTTAACTCTGCCACTAAAAAGCAGTGTGGAGAGCCAGGCATGGTGGCGCACGCTTGTAATCCTAGTACTTGGGAGAATGAGACCTGAGGATCCAGGTTCACGGCCAGCCTCAACTACTTAGTGAAGCCCTCTGCAACTTAGTGAGATCCTGCTTCAAAATAAAGAATAAAAAAAGGGCTGGGGGTGTAGCTTGGAGGTAGAATGCCCCTGGGTTCAATCCTCAGTACTGCCAAAAATAAATAGATAAATAAAAACAAGTGAAATAGGGCTGGACATGTAGCTCAGAGGTAGAACACCCCTGGGTTCAATCCTCAGCCCCCCTACACACACCCTGGGTTCAATCCCCAGTACCACACACACACACCAGTGTGGAAGCAGCCATAGACAATGTAATAGAATTAACGTGGCTGTGTTCCAATAAAACTTTATTTACAAAAATAGGCAACTGGCAGGATAGTTTATCTATCATGCCCTAGATCCTCAAAGTCCAGTGAAGACAAAAGTTCCTAGAGCCATCACCAGGGCAAAAATGTATCTAGCACTCTGCCTGACCCTCATGCAAGTCTATGTCTGCTTAACACAAGTCATGAGTAAGCTAGAGGGTGCATGGAGAGAGAAGACCAAGGACAAGATGAGACAAGAAACCATGTCTCAAAGGAGAGGGGGAGGAACCGAGGATAGTGGCCAGAAGAAGGGCCATCTCTGGAAATAACCATCAGTTTCAAATACTTAAGAATTCCATTGTTGTTTTAAAAATATATAATACAGGTAAGTACATACATATGCAAGTACATCTACAGGTATATCAAAGTATAGTTGTCCCTCAGTATCCACATGAGATTGGTTCTAGGACCCCCGTGGATACCAAAATCTGCAGACCTCTAGTCCTTCATATAAAACAGTGTAGTACTTACATACAACTTACCCACATCTTGTGTAAGTTACTTACAAATAACTTCCGCACACTTGTAATCCGGTACTTGGGAGGCTGAGACAGGAGGATCGCAGGTTCGAAGCCAGCCTCAGCAACCTAGTGAGGCCGTCTGCAACTTAGTGAGACCCTATTTCAAAATAAATAAAAAATGGGGCTGGGAGTGTAGCTCGGAGGTAGAATACCCTGGGTTTAATCCCCAGTACCGCAGAAAGAAAAATAAAGTAAAAAATATTAAAAATATATATATACTTTAAGTCTTTATCTCTCCATTATTTATAATGCCTAATAGGATATAAATACTATATAAAGAGCTTTTACACTGTATTGTTTACGAAATAATAACAAGACAAAGAAGTTGACACATGTTCAGTACAGATGCAGTTTTTATCTTTTGAATATTGTGTGTGGGGGGTATGTGTGGGTGTGTGTGTGTGTGTGTTACTGGGGATTAAACTTAGGGGCATTCTACCTTCAAGCTACACCCCCAACCCTATTTTATTTTTATTCTGAAACAGGGTCTTGCTAGGTTGATGAGAGTCTCACTAGTTGCCAAGGCTGTCCTTGAACCTGCAATCCTCCTGTCTCAGCCTCCTAAATTCTGGGATTACATGAGCCACCACGCCTGGCTCTCCTGAAATTTATTTATTTTTTTTGCGGTACTGGGTATTGAACCCGGGGGCATTCTACCTGTGAGCTACAACCCCAGCCCTATTTTTTATTCTTATTTTGAAACAGGGTCTCACTAAGTTGTGGAGGGCCTCACTAAGTAGCTGGAGCTGGCCACGAACCCTGTACTGGGATTACAAGTATGCACCACCACGCCCGGCTCTCCTGAATATTTTTGTTCTGCACTTGGTTAAATCTGCTGATACAGAAGGCAAGGATACAAAGTGCCAACTGTATACATATAAGCAAACACATTATAAATTTTTAAGTCTATCTCAAGGGCTCTGATGAGGAAGAAGGGGCAGAACTGTTCCTGGCAATTGAAGGGGAAGAACAAGACTCAAGATGGAGGCTCCCCAGAGAGGGGGTGGTGTCTGCCTCCAGAGGGCAGGGCTCTGTCCCAGGGAGGGACGCCTGACTATGCCTCAGAGCAGAGGGGAGGGCAAGCCCTGCTGACAAGGGACTCAACCACTGGCCAGCCACCTGCTTGGCAGAGGGATGCTGTCAAATGTCCTGAAGGCTGGGTGCACTGGACTCAGAGCCCTTTCTGACCTCTTTGGCTGAGGGCCCCAGACATAGGGGCCTTAGGCTGTACGCAGGTAAGGGCTCTGTACCTTTGCTCTTCAGGGTGGTAGCCAGGGGCAAGAAGTACGTAGTGAAGAAACCAAGTCGCGTTTCCCGGACATGGTCCCGGATGACAGGCAGCAGCCAGCTCCGTGGGAAATCCAGAGTCTCTCTGGGAGGAGGAAGAGAAGGACCAAGTAAGGAAGAGGTGACAGCGTGAAGGGCCCACTGCACAGAGACTTCAGTGCACATGCTTCCCTGGGGAGAACAAGCTGCCTGACTCTCCTGGGGCTCAAACAAAGCCAACCAGGGTCACACTTACTCAGAGCCATCAATTTCCAAAGGCACAGCCTGTAACACCACCTCAGGTCCCATGCTGGTCACTGCAGCCCCCACTGCCTGGTCCAGGGCTGCCGTGTGGGGGAAGTGAGGGGAGAGGCGCAGGTCACACAGAGACTGGAGGCACTGGACAGAGGGTTGAAAGGTTACACAGCGAAACACACTCACAGAGCTAGACGTGTGGTTCAGTGGTGGGGTTCTTACCTAGTGTGCACGAGGCCCTGGGTTCAATCCCCAGCAGCCCCCCCACACAAACTAAATACAATAAAATGGAGATGTTGGGCTTGGATGTAACTCAATGGTATAGGGCTAGTCTCACATGTGCAAGGCCCTGAGTTCAATCCCCAGTAGTACAAAAAAATAAAAATAACAATGGAATGTAGGTATTTTTTATGCTGACAAGCTAAATCAGCAAAAAGGTTCCTTTTTCTCTTACTTGACCTCACAACAGATATACCTGGTGAGCAGAGACCGGTGACCAGGCCAGTCTCCAAAAGTATTAGGGATTGGAATTATGGACCCCGGTTAAGCTCCACATTAGAAGACACACACTAATAATCCAATTAAAGTCAGGGGTGGTGGCGCAGACCTGTAATCCTAGTACCTGGGAGGCTGAGACAGGAGGATCGCAGGTTTGAGGATAGCCTCAGCAAACAGTGAGACTCTCATCGATCTAGTGAGACACTGTTTCAAAAAAAAATAGGGCTGGGGGTGTAGCTCAGAGGTAGAATGTCCCTGAGTTCAATCCCCAGTATCACCCCCAAAAAAATCCAATTGACCTATTGATGTACCTAACCCCACCCAAGGCCCAGGATTTTAAAAAATGTTTCATTTAACATAAAAAACAAAAACAAAAAAAACTAGCCGGGCATGGTGGCGCATACTTGTAATCCCAGTACTTGGGAGGCTGAGACAAGAGAATTGCAGGTTCAAGGATGGTCTCAGCAAGTAGTGAGACTCTCATCAACTTAGCAAGACCGTTTCCAGATAAAAATAAAATACGGCAACCGGCGCACGCTTGTAATCCCAGTACTTGGGAGGCTAAGACAGGAGGATTGCGGGTTTGTGGCCAGTCTCAGCTACCTATGATCCTCCTGTCTCAGCCTCCCAAGTACTAGGATTACAGGTGTGTGCCACCACGCCCAGCTCTAATTTATCTTAAAAAATCATGGCACCTGGCAAAGGCAAGCCCACACACAACAGTTAGTGAGCGAATTAGCAGCACTGAATAGACAAAACTGCGTCCTCCAGTCCCTACCACTCAGCCTGGCTTCTCGGAGACCTTGCTAGCCTCTTGTAGGAAGCCAAGTTTGCCAACCTCAGCAATTAGGTCCCAGGCTAGGCTGCTGGAGGGAGACCCTCCCTCCCAAAGTGGCTTATTTTTCCCAGCCAGCAGTGAGAGTCAGTAAGGAAGGCCCCATGAGGTCAGCAGGTGTCTGGGTCCCACACTCTCCTGGAGCTGGGGTTTGCTCGGATCCTGGGTCATCCCAATCCTTAAGTGGCTTACTCTGGACTGGCATAACCTCCCTGGGACCTACAGCTGTTTAAAACAGCAACACCATATTCACTCATTACATACTTAGAGAACTGAAAATTGAAAGATAAGGGCTGGTGCCAGGCGTGGTGGCGCACGCTTGTAATCCCAGTACTTGGAAGGCTGAGACGGGAGGATCCGGGTTCGCGGTCAGCCTCAGCTACTTAGTGAGGCCCTCTGCAAATTAGTGAGACCCTGTTTCAAAATAAAAAATAAGAAATAGGACTGGGGGTGTGTAGCTAGGAGGTAGAATGCCCCTGGGTTTCATCCCCAGTACCACCAAAAAAAAAAAAAAAAGATGAAAGATAAGGGCTGGGAATCATGCTGTTTCCCTACATTTGAAAACCATCAACTCCAGCAAAGACTAGTGAGCAGGTGTGGGAAGCGCCTTGCATCCCTCTTCCTGTTCCTCCCTCGTTGGCCCAGTTGCCTTCCAGGAGGCACAATACTAGGCACCTGCTGGGGGCATCTTCAGGATGGAGGTGGGGGTAAAGTGCGTACCCCCAAGGGCCCAGCACCACCCCAAGCCTGGCCCCAGCAGCTCCCCAGCTCACCTTCTTCATCACAGGATGTGCCTGCCTCCCACATGCCTCGAAGAAGACACACAGCAGTTGCAACACGGAGCTCCAGGCCGCGTGGAATTTGTACGTCAGGCCCTCCTCCACTGCCCTGCCAGGAAACAGGCGCAGTCAGGGCCATGCTCATGCCACCCCTGCCCCAACCACGAAAAGTCAATGGCTGGTACCATGTGCTTCAGACCACCAGCTGGCCTGTAAGGATGGGGCCCCAGGAAAAGCAAGAGGGACAGCTAATACTTAGTGTCCATGCTGTTCACCATTTTGAGTTTAATTTACATACTCCTAATGCTTAAAAGAAAAACTTGTGAGGTAGTACTCTGTCCCATCTTCAGATGGGGAAACTGAGGTGTAGAGATTAAATAACCTGCCAGGGTCACTCTGCCAGTGATCGCATTGGGCCTCCCCAGTCTGTGGTCTGTCACTGTCCTGTGCTTTCTGTCTGACCCGAGGAGGAAGAATGGGGTAGGAGCAGGTGGCCTGAGCAGAGGGGAAAGCCTCTGGCCCCTTCCAGCCTGTGCATACCTTGTCCTGCCATCTCCCCAATGTCTAGCCCCCTGTAGATTTTAGACAAGAAGAGTCTATAGGGGTCAGTGTGGCAAGGGGTGTAACTGGGTGGCATAGTTCTATTCCTCGAGATTTCCTGAAACTTCATCCCAGATGTATAGGAAATAGGCCTCTGTCCCCATGCCCCATGGGGAACCACCACCACAGCACCAGGCCATGGGGCTGAGCAGACAGCCCCACAGGGGATGCCCAGGAGCCAAGCTAGCCCTTCCCTGGGTTACTCAGGGTGCTTGGCACCCTGCTGGGAGGTAAAAGCAGTCCCTGGCTGTCTGTGAATGGCTCCTCCCACGGGTATGGCTGTGTCTCTGTGAATGGCTCCTCCCACGGGTATGGCAGGCAGCATAACATGTCAGTAAAAGAGAGGCCTCTGTGGTCAGCCTGCTACTGTCTGGGTGACCTCAGCTTTCTTGACTGTAAAATGGGTGTAGTACTGATCTCCTAGCACCACATAGATCACTAGTAGTTTGCAATTACTGAATGCTGAACTGTGCGCCAGGTACTGACCTGAAAGCTTTCTAAGTGCTACCTCACTCAGTCCTCACTGTCATTCCCTTTTTTTTTTTTTTGCGGTACCGGGGATTGAACCCAGGGGCGTTCTACCTCCGCGATACACCCCCGGCCCTATTTTTTATACTTTATTTTTGAAACCGGGTCTCACGATGTCATTCCCTTTTAATGAAGACCCTGAGGTTTAGAGGTAGAGGAGCTTGCTCCAGGTACCTGGGCCTTGTAATTGCTAGAGCTGGATGTGTGTGTGTGTGTGTGTGTATGGTTCTGGGGATTTTACCTCCGAGCTACATCCCCCGCCCTATTTTTATTTTGAAATGGTCTCACTAGGTTGATGAGAGTCTCACTACTTGCTGAGGATGTCCTTGAACCTGCGATCTTCCTGTCTCAGTCTCCCAAGTACTGGGATTTCAAGCGTGCACCACCACACCTGGCTTAGAGCTAGATTTAACAAAGCTTCAAGGTCCGGGAGCCCCAGGGACAGGGTTCCAGCACCTGCCCTCTTATGCCCCATACTTTGGCACCTTTCCCAGTGTAAGCACACCTTATATATGGTAGTGTTCCAACTGGCAGGAGCTGCTTTGGCAGAGGTTTGTTAGGCAGCCTGAAATCCCAAAGAGGGCCTGATGCTGGGTGCGTGGTCCACAGTAAGTGCTAAGTGGAGCACTGGTCACCAGACAGAACTTTTTACTCGGTGCCCCTCATGCCCTTATCATACACCATAGGCTCACCTGAACATCTTCGCAATGTACTGGGCAGGACCTGAAGCCGAGGAGGTCACAGAACCCACGTCTGCCATGTGCGGAGCTACACATTCCTTCACCATCTCCTGCAGAAAGAGACCACCGGGGTTTGAACCAGTGTGGGCCCAAGGCAACCCCCGTAGCACTCATCCCTCCCAGGTGATTGCTTCCTGAAGCTTCAGAGAAGCCTATCTCCTACGTGGGACCGAACTGGAGGTTAGAGCAGGAGGCAAGGAAAACCTCTTGTGCTCCCTGCTTCCTCAGCTAAGCTGGGGCTGGGAAGTTGCAGTACCTTGAGGCTCTGAGTCGCAGCTGTCACCACCTGCGAGTGCGGGGACAGGAGACAAGTCATGGCAGTTCCAAAGAAGCGAGGGAGGTGGCCCAGTCCTAGGTCCCGCTGCAACCTGTTAAGACAGATGTTTTCTCTGGGGCCTGGACCTGAGCCTGAGAGACCTACAGCCTCTGCCCCCACCCCCCGTACTAGGGATTGAACCCAGGGGCATTCTACCTCCGAGCTACACCCCCAGCCCTATTTTTTATTCTTTATTTTGAAACAGGGTCTCACTAAGTTGCGGAAGGCCTCACTAAGTAGCTGAGGCTGGCCGTGAACCCGGATCCTCTGGTCTCAGCCTCCTAAGTACTGGGATTACAAGCGTGCACCATCACACCCGGCTTAAACCTGGGAGCATTCTACCTCTGAGCTGCAGCCCAGCCCTATTTTATTTTATATTTTGAAACAAAATAAAAGGGTCTCACAAAGTATCTAAGGGCTTCACTAAGTTGCTAAGGCTGTCTTCGAACCTGCGATCCTGTCTCAGCCTTCCAAATACAGGGATTACAGGCATGCACCATCACGTCTGGCTTTTTTTTTAAATTTTGAAACAGGGTCTCACTATGTTCCCCAGGATGGCCTTGAGTTTGCAATCCTTTTGCCTCAGCCTCCCAAGTAGCTAAGATTACAGGCATGTGACACAGCGCTCAGCCCTCTTCCAGAAGTTTCATACATATGCAAACACACAAAATAAGAACAATAACCATAAACCACACATCACATACCATAACACCACATACCAACCACTGATATAACAACATACACCCGTTCATTTCAACCTTCCAACAACTACTAAGTCAAGCCGTATTATAATTTCCATTTTGTAGATGAGGAAACTGAGACACAGAGAAGTCAAGCAACTTGCTCAAGGCCATAGAACTTGATGTAGTGAAGTCAGGATTTACATCCTGGCAATATGGTTCTAGAGTACACAAATATAAATAACCAAACCATGGCTGGGCGTGGTTGCGCACGCTTGTAATCCCAGTACTTGGGAGGCGGAGACCAGAGGATCCGGGTTCGCAGCCAGCCTCAGCTACTTACTGAGGCCCTCAGCAACCTCGTGAGACCCGGTTTCAAAATAAAGTATAAAAAATAGGGCCGGGGGTGTAGCTCGGAGGTAGAACGCCCCTGGGTTCCATCCCTGGTACCGCAAAAAAATAATAATAATAAATAAATAAATAAATGACCAAACCATGCCTGCTATTAATATTAAGCACCTTGCTCTTTCTCAATATATTTTAGAGTTCTGCTCACAGGTGCACATACACATCTACTTCATTTCTAATACCTGCAGAGCATTTCTTTTTTTTTTTTGCGGTACCGGGGATAGAACCCAGGGGCTTTCTACCTCCGCGCTACACCCCCGGCCCTATTTTTTTATGCTTTATTTTGAAACCAGGTCTCACGAAGTTGCGGAAGGCCTCACTAGGTAGAGAGAGAGAGAGAGAGACAGGGAGAGAAACAGGGAGAGAGAAGAGAGAGAGAGCTGAGGCTGGCCGCGAACCCGGATCCTCCGGTCTCCGCTCCCAAAGTACTGGGATTACAAGCATGCGCCACCACGCCCGGCTCCCCTGCAGAGCATTTCACTGTCTCTATTTAACCTACCCCCTCTTCCTCCATTTACACTGCTCTAGCTTTTTTTGCCACTACCCAGTGATATAACAAACATTCTGGGACATGTACTGAGCACAAATGTGGGCATCCTCATGCAAGGTAAATCCTGAGAAGTAACAAACGGAGTGATTTCGCCTTTTCCAGTCCCTCCAGGTGACAGGTGGTCAGGAGTAGGAAAAAGAACCTGGGCCTGGCTGACCTGGGCTGGAGACCTGCCCTGGCTCCTTAGCAGCTGTGTGACTAACTCCCGCAGCTTTAGTTTCTGGTTTATAAAACAGGACCAAGAGCCAGGCGGGGTAGTGCACACCTGTAATCCTTATACTTGGGAAGCTGAGACAGGAGGATAGCAGGTTCAAGGGCAGCCTCTGTGACTTAGATCATTTCAAACTAAAAAATAAGTATAGGGCTGGGGGTCTAGCTCAGAGGTAGAACTCCCCTTGGTTCAATTCCGAGTACCCCCCACCAAAAAAACAAACACACACACACAAAAAAAACAGGGCAAGAACTTCCCTCATGGAGTGGTTATGATTACTGAGACAAAACAATGATGTGAAACACCCAGCACGCGCTTGCGCAGAGCAGGCTGTGGCAACCCTTCAGCTGAGGAGCAAGAGACACAGCCTGGTGGAGCTCCAGGGCTGAGGTCGCTCCATGCAAAGTGTCTCCATGTAGGTCACCAACTGATTACTGTACACCCATTTTCTTCCTGACCTTATTCTAGAAAAGTGAATTATTAACTAGCCAGGCCCCAACGCTGAATGAATGTAGAGACAGAACCAGAGGAACTCAGAACTGGATTTGTGGGACTATGAAACCCAGAGGAGGGAACCATTAGCCTGAGTGGGGTTGCTATCCCCTGACAATGACACTGAGCGCCTAGGTTGGCACAACCAGGGAGGGATAAGACTCATGATGGAACTCTCCCCAAGCCGCAGGGCCATGCTCTTGGCTGGCCAGAAAACACACTGGCAGGAGAGGAGCCAGGTCCAGCTAGAATGGCTGTGCTACTCCAGCACCTGCCTCATGAAAACAAGGCTGGTCTGCAGGACACTGACAAAGAGATGCCACCAATCCCCAGGAAGCTGAATGGCCTCTCCAGCTTCCAGTCCACGTCCCTCCCAACTGCGTGGCAGAGCAGGCAGCCTAGAGGGAGGGCCTGGGCACCCTCCCCCACCTTGTCCCTACCTGACCAGGTTGATGTGGGCTTTCTCCATGACCTTAAGCCAGGCCAGCAGCGGCTGCAAGTCATTCTCACTAGGAACATAGTCGTACAAGGCCTAGAGGTGGGACAGGGAGTAAGCAGGGGACCAAGCAAGAGTGGTCAGCAGCAACCCCAGTGATGACAACCCCTTCCTATCCCCAGGGTACCTACAATGTCCTGGTGAGAGGCCAGAACTCCCAGTCCCTTTGGCTTTCCCCACCCCATGAAGCCCTCCTGGTCCCAACGTTCGGCAGCACAGCCCCTAGCCGCAGGGGGATGGTGGCTCCCACAGCTCTTTGAGTCTGACAAAAGCCAAAGCCCTTCTCTGGGGAAATACATGCAAGTACATACATGCATTTTGCAAATGATTTGGGAGGGATTATGCCACCCACAAATCTCAGGTTGAGAGGCCTGCTCAAGGTATCTGTGAAGTGAACACAGACCATGCTGAGACAGTTTATAAGGTTAACCAGGTTAAGGAGTCAGAGCCTGAGCTCCCATGGACACTGACATGACTCTCATGGCTGGTCTCCTCTCTGCATGCCTGCCTACTGGGGCAGTGCAGCCCATTTCACCCTCATTCTGCAGATAAGCAGCAGGGTGGCACCCCAGCACAGCCTCCTGAGGACTGCCAGCAACCCCCCTGAGGCCTCACCGTGATGATCTGGGCGTTGAGCTCCGCCGACAGGGTCCCTGGACTGGGCCTGGCATGGAAGAGGTTGTGGAAGGCCTGCATGGCACAGGCTGTCACCAACTAGAGGAGATACGCAGGCTCAGAGAAGAAATGTGAAGCCCATGGCTGCCCTGGACGCTTTAACATCCCATTCCACCCAATGGACTAGGAGGAAGCCACAGACCCCTTGAACCTCCAACATGGCCCCATACCCGCAGACTCTAAAGACTGCTACTTCAGTAAGACAAGGCAGCTGCTGAAAAACCTTTAACAATGCAGGGGTTGGGAGTGTAGCTCAACAGTAAAGCAGTGCTAAGCCGGGCGTGGTGGCACACGCTTGTAATCCCAGTACTTTGGGAGGCGGAGACCGGAGGATCCGGGTTTGCGGCCAGCCTCAGCTCCCATCCCCCCCCCCCCGGTCTG